>CABHPQ010173240.1:0-41615 GCA_902168405.1 Peromyscus aztecus | reverse complement strand
ACTTTATGACATTCTATGATATGTGTAACCAATGATGGTCAGAACATACTATAAGTTTAAAAATCTTTTAAAAGTATAACATACAAATAGCCAAACTAGTGGAAACACATGAACTATGAACCAATAGCTGAGGAGCCCCCATGGAACTGGATAAGTGAGACAGTTGATTAGCTTGAACTGTTTAGGAGGCCCCCAGGCAGTGGGACCTGGACCCGTCCTTGGTGCATGAGCTGGCTTTTTGGAACCTACAGCCTATGCCAGGACACTTTGCTCAGCCTAGGTGAAGGGAGGAGAAGACTGTATCTGCCTCAACTGAATCTACCAGGCTGAGCTGAATCCCCAGGGGAGTCCTTGCCTTGGAGGAGGTGGGAATTGGGGGTGGATTGGGGGGAGGAGGGGTGGGAGAGGGAGGACAGGGGATTCCATGGCTGATATGTAAAATTAAATTAATTATAAGATTAAAAAAGTATAACATATATAAAAGTATATACAACAAAATCATTCAGTCCAATCAAAATTCGCAAAGCAAATACATATCCATTAATGGATGCTAAGCTTTATACAATGGCAGGTGTAGTTATTTGGAAGCATCCTTTTATTGCATGAGTTTATGTTCTTTGCTTCCATTCTTGTTCTTAAATACAAATTTGCTTCATTTAACTGTTCTTTTTTCTATCAAATATCATATTTTATTTATCTCCTTCCCAAGTGATCAACTTAAACATTGATTGTAAATGTTCTTTCTTGAAATTAGAATAAAAATGACTTTATGATCCTCTTTTCTATGTTTTAGCAGTATTCTCAATAATATCAATGATCTTTCTTCGACTGCCATCTATCTTCCTTGAGTTTTTAATGAGGATAAAGGAAATGTATGTCTTGCCACTTTAAGAGATTATGTTATAGCATGTGGTCTTGACATTTTTCATCCTTAGACAAAAACAGGCCTTGTGTTTGCTAACACATAGCATTAGAATAGATCTGGAACAATCTACCTTAATATTTGACCACTGTGGTCGGCAGTGTTCTTTTATGAAGATGCTGAAATCCTTATTCCCAGAGTCTCCGAGTTGCTCCCTTATGTGACAAAGAGGGCTTTGCCAATGGAATTAAACTCAAGCTCTTAAAAGTGAGACATCTTAAGGCCTACTCCACAAGCGAGAACTCATTGCCAACACTGCTGTGTTAACCAAGAACCTGAGACTAGGTTAACAGAGAGACCTAAGGTAAAACCAAATTTCTACTATTCTGAAAATTAAAAAAAAGCATTAATAAAATAATTCCTAATGACATTCTGCTATACTCATACATCAGTTTTTGCTCAGCCATCATCAGAGAAGCTTCCTCCTGCAGCAGATGGGAACAAATACAGAGACCCACAGCCAGACGGTATGCAGAGAGTGAGAGACCTTGGAAAACTCAGCTCCAAACAGGAAGTCTCCATTAAATTCCTCTGGAGCCTCAGGGCTCAGGAAACCTTTAGGAAGAGGCAGAAAGAGTGGAGGAGCCAGAGGGGATGAAGAAAAACAAGAAAACAAGGCCCTCTAAATCAACATGATAGACACACATAGGAACTCACAGAGACTGGGGCAGCAGGTACAAGACCTGCATGGGTCTGCATCAGATGGGGTCCTAGAGCTGAAAGGAGAAGTGGAAACAAGCCCCATCCCTAACCCAGAAGCAATCTCCAATTGCTAACCACTTGCAAATAAAATTTTAGTTTACTCCATGGGAGTCTCACTGGGAAAACAAATTGCTCCTAAGGGTAGGCTGCATGCCCAGCAGTAGATGGCCAATAGCAAAGGAGCTCAGTGGCATCATTGGAGTTTCCTCGTCTCATAATGTCGTGCCAGGGATTTTCTCTCTCTCTCTTTTTTAATTTTAACTTATTTTTTATTTCTTATTTTTACTTTATTTTTATATTTTTCTTCTTTCTCTTTACCATACAAGTCCTTTGCATATGTGTTATCACTTCTAGTTCAGTGGGTTTTTTTTTGTTTGTTTGTTTTTTTGTTTTTTTTATGGGATTCCTGGGTGTGTGAACAAGTGAGTCTGTGGGTTTTGTGTGTGTGTGTGTGTGTGTGTGTGTGTGTGTGTGTGTGTGTGTATGTGTGTGTGTGTGTGTGTGTCTTTTCTAGGGTGCTTTTCATTCTGTTTGCTTTGTCCAATGCAAATGTGTTAGTTTTTCTTTTATCTTCTTTTATTTTATTACTATCCCTTAGAAACCTGTTTATTTTCTAATGAGAGACAGAAAAGGGTGGCTCCAGATGAGAGGGGAGGTGGGGAGGAGTAGGAGGAGGGGAAAATCAGGATATATCATGTGAGAAAAAAAAAATCTATCCTTAATAAAAGAAAAAAAATTAAAAAGGAGATTACCCTGGATTTTGAAGGTAGCCCAAAGCCATCCTAAGGGACAGTCTAGGAGGGGACAGGAGGCAACCTCAGAGACTCGGAGGTCACTGCAGAGTTGCTGGAGGGAGCCACACATTAAGAATGCAGGTGCCCAGTTGTAGACGCAGGGTCACACAAAGAATGGATTCCTCCTGAGAGCCTCTAGAAAGTGTGGCTGTCTCTTCAGAGCCTTAACGTTAGCCCCATTTGACAAATTTGGGTCTTTTAATTTTCAGAACAATATAAACTTGAAATAAAACAGCAACTACATTTTTGTTATTTAAGATTCAATGTTTATGGTAATTTGCTATAACACCTACGAGAAATTCATAGATTTGATTGAGTTCCCCAAAATAGAAGCATTCAAAGCTGCTTTGGAAATGCAAAGAGGGAACATAACACTGGATTTTCAATATATTGAGGGGCCCTTAAAATTATTTCTTTTCTAACCTGGTACCTGGAAACCCTCAGTCATAGAGTGAATCAGTGAAGTACCAGGAGGGAATGAAAGTGAGGGACAAAGTTGACAGCACTGAGCAGTCTAAGAATTAGCTGCGTAATTGTCTAATAGTTGGTAGTTTTATTCTCTTGTTCTCTTCAGGGAAGCCTGTGATTCTGGTAAATGATCCTTCATCAAAGGCACAAAAATTTAATAAGACAGCAAGGGAAAAAGTGCTCTGTTAATCCTGTTAACTCTTCCTCTACAAACCCAATCCATGGATAGCTGACAATTTTTGAAAGCCTAATGTCCATGGCATTTTCTTATTGCACACAAAAAAAAGTTATTTAAGTAAAAGATCATGCTATGTTAGCTAATGAGTGGGAGATTGTAGAAAATCACCCACTGAATCTTAAGTGAAACAGAATTATAGTCTTACTAACTTTGTTAATGCTATATCGAAATATCGGCCATTGAGTAATTTATGAAGAACAGAGGTTTATTCTTTATAGTTTCACTATCTGACTAACATCACTTTGCTGTGTCATCTGTGGGGGATATTGGAGAAGAGGCACACACGTTGAGAATACACTTTGGCAAGCTTGCTTTTATAATAAGTCTACCATCTCATTAGGGAAAGTAATGTCACACTGAGAAACTTACTTCTGCAATAATAACATAAATCCATCCATGAGGGCAGAATCCTTGCAACCTAATGACTGCTTAACAGGCCCCCTTCTTACCTCAGGACACTGGGGTTCACGTTTCCAATGTATGAATCTTAAAAGACACATTTCAAGCCATTGTGCAGGTCATACTTTCCAAATCTAAAGTCAGCAAGTGTTATAAAACAGAGTGGTTCTATGATGTGATGAAATGTGGGGTGACCAACATCTTTCCATGAGTTACTTCTCAGTTGTTGGGATGAAACACCATGGCCAAAGCAACTTAAGGAAGAGGTTATTGTGTGTATGGCTCCAGAGGGATAGAGTCTATCACAGCAGGGGTCATGGCAGCAAGCAGGAGTCTGGAAGGAGAGGGATCACATCTCTAATTGCTTGATCAGAGCTGAGAGAGAAAGCAAACTGGAAGTGGAGTGTGACTATAAACTCTCAAAAACGGCCCCCAGTGACATACTTTCCATAGCAAGGCTGTGCCCACTAAATCTCCCCAAACAGGGCTACAGCCAGGGACCAGGTGTTCAAATGTCTTAACCTATGGGGGCATTCTCATTCAATTCACAATATCCTTAGATGTGAAGATGGATATATGAAGTAGCTGACAAGTCTAGAATTCTCCGTCTGCCGTAGCAGCAGGGAGTCCCCTCGAGCATCCTTGCGATAATGCTATAGCCATCATCAGGGGTCACCTTAGAAATGCTATCGGCTGACCCTCTTCATAGAGGGCCTTTTGCTCTTCAACACTCTCATTCTACAAGGCTGTCCTTGTTACCTCTGTTTATCTCATTTATCACCACCCCATCAAAATTCCATTGTGTTTAGGCTTATTAAGTTCATATAAGTGCATGGGTTCCTGAATTTTAAGGTGCAGTGCCTAGAAAGAAACACTGATCTTCTCAACTAGATTTTATACCCTTTCCCCACTGTTCCACTAATATTAAATCATCACATAAGGTAAACATGGAAGCTATTACAACCAGTCAGGATACTTGAATTCTTTCTCTAGGTAATCTAATCAACTGTTAATAACACCCCCTCATGACATGTACCTAACTTGTCATTGTCTGTTTTGAGGTTAAGGGTTCAGCTGTGAATAAGGACATGTGACATAGTTCTCATATCTAAAAGGAAGATGGGCAGCAAATACTTGTTGAGTAACTAGAAATTTCCTGTCATATTTTATATACACATCCAAATAGACACTTGTGATCTGAGCTCATAAATCTGCATTGGGAATGCTCTGAGTTCTGCCTCCTATTGCAAGAATCAGTTCATATCCTCAGTGTCAACAGGAGGGTTCTGGGTCTATGATTCCTGTGCCCTTTGCCTATTTAACTTCGTGACTACTTTAACTGTTTTCATGTTTACAATGAATGTAGGCAGGTAAAGATCACAGGACATTTTTTCTGTGTTAGAAGTGTTTTTTTTTCATGCATATCATTAACCAACAAAGGCATAGTTTTACATGTGTAGGTTAAACATAGATATACTTTCATAAATATATGATAAAATGCATTTTGGTTTTTACCTTCATTTGGTTTTTACAATAGATATGTTGGGTGGACATGATTTAGTGTAACATTTTCTCAAATCTGGAAACAAAACAACTATACCATTCAACATCTTTGATAGAAACGTTTAGGGAGATATTACCTATAGCTTCAGAAATTATAGACAGTATCAGTGTCAAAGAACATGGAGGATTGAATCCCATCATTGCAATTACATGTTAACTTTTTTGGTTATAGTTGCTTGGGTTATCATTTAATCTCCACAGTGGTATAACAGTAGAAGGAGAGGAGGGATGCCTACTTTAGTGGCTAGAATACTATTTGAAATAAAATTTTCATAGTTAAATTATTTGATTCCTGCTAGACCATTACATTGTGGTTAGCAAATAGATTTTCTTTCATATGCTGACTCCAGCTGGTTTCAGAATGACACTGAGGTCATTGCTAGCCACAGTGAACAAAAGGCTCATTGCACAATCACCAATGTCTAACCCTGGGATGTAATCTTCTAGGCTGGAAAAAGACTAGATGAGCAGTGGAGTTCACACCACGTGTCTGCCCTTCCCACTCTAGATCAGCAGTTAAATAATGCTACACACTTTCTCTTCCAAGTAAAATCAGTTTATCAATTAAGACAGATTATCCTATCTCTTATTAATTGAAAAAATAGATATTCATCTTCTCATCATGAAGAGCACTAGAGAGAGCCTTTTGATATCAGGAGTTTCAAAGGTAGAATTTATTTTAATGAAATGTGCTTTATATTTCAAAGTCATGCCGTAAATTCATGATTGAAGATGTGAGAAATAAAAGAACAGTCACCACTCTGTTCTCAGCAAGGTCTCGGTGTCTTTTCCATCAGACTGTCCTAAAAGCAGGGAGGAGAGCACTGTTCACGGTTTAGAAACAGCGGTACCATAAACCATTTCCCCTGACTTAACATCTTTATAATAAAAATTCTGCTAGAATAAAATCATTGGTGAATTATGTTTTTATGACTACAGTATCTTCCATGACTTCTCAGTTAAAAATATTCTGGGGGAGGCAGAAAAAATGTCATTTGTTCTCTGCCTGTCAAAAAGAAAAAAAAAAAAAGGAATACAGTTTGTGATAGCTTTCTCTTATTTTAAAGTCTGATTTGCAAATGTTCATGTTTTTACACTATCAAGTTATTGTTAGAAAGGTAACCATTCTAAATTGGAAAGTATCTAACATCCACTCCATGTTTCTATAGAAGAAAATGCTTCAAATCGGTAAAGCAAATAAGGAGACAAAAGTCATAAAGACTCTAATTCGTAGTCTTGGTATCTAGTTGGGAAAAAGTCACTTTTTACTACGATGTTAAAATGTATTGATTAAATTCTGGTGTATCAATCTGTAGTATGCTACTTCTAAAATTTAGATGCATTTATTGTGACAAAAACAAAAATCCTTTTGCTTGGTTTTGGGTGGCTTAGCTAATTGCCCATAAAAGACCCTCTCTACAATGAAGTCTCCACAATGGAAGTTATTTAATGGTGGCCTCCTATATACGGATGTGACTCAGTCACAAGTCACCAGCTGCACACATTCATATGCAAATCTCACCCAGCAAATTCAAATCTACCTGCACTTGCTTTGGGCTAAAGCAGTACTCCAACATGAACAAAATGAATCTTGACTATAGGCTTATGCAGGCAAATAGCAAGAGCTAAAATGACTTCCTCTCTTACTTCTAAAATCTCTCAGATCCCACTATCCACCTGGAGTTGCACTTGCGTTGACGTTTCTTCTTCATTTCCACCACTTCTAGAACTTTCAATCCCTATGTAATATCCTCGATTATGTATGAATTTCAGCATTTTCAACATTTATTTAAATGGCTACAATATATTAATGTATTAATATACAATACACTAGTGTAGATAGATTGACATAGTCATATCAAATAAGACTATGTTCTGATTACAAACAGTAGCACAGATGCTTCGATTTCTCATCCCTCCCTATTGTGTTTTCCTTGACTGAACTCTCACATTTGAACTCTGTTGACTTGCAAACACTCTCTGAATAATTTGCATTCTTCTGTAACATCATGTCTTACTCAGTTTGCCCTTTCTGTCTCTGTTTGCCTCCTGTTATTTTAATGAGAATGTTCTCACCACTGTTGGCACCCGGTTTCCTTGGGTCAATATGTTGCTAATTTTTTATTTATTTAGTGAAAAATGTGAAATACTTTAAAATGGTCAAAATAAAACAACTAGGTGGATTTCAGTCACTCTCTAGCTGTCACTCTTGCTCTTTGGAAATTATCTCAATCTATAGCACTTTTTGTGTATCTTTTAGTAGATTATTTTGCAACTCGGCAAATTGTAGAATGTTACTATAATGCAGCTGATTACCATGCTTATAAATCAAAATAAAAATTTTGTGCAGTGATACATTCAATTTCTGCTTTTAGGAAAATGTGGTTTCAAAAATTACATTTTATTATCCTAAAGGGTACTAAAACATTTGGCATCTATCCTGGTTAATTTTTTATCATCAACTTTTTTTAGAGAAGAACAAGCTCAGTGTCTCAGAAGGGAACACACAAACAAAGAAAAAGTAATTTGGCAGAGTAATTTCTTTTTATAAAAAGGGGCACCAGAAGCTAACCTGGCCTAATGAATATAATCCCCAAATGTCTGGTTTTTATCCATGACCTAGACAGTGACTGAACCTCATCCCATTGTTGGAAGCTTGACTTAACACTCTGAGGTAACTGGTTAATTGGTTCAAAGGGGAAGTGAGAGTTTCAGGAAATATGGGCACTGGTTGGACCAACTCCATCCATCCATCCATCCATCCATCCATCCATCCATCCATCCACACAAACACACACATATATCTACATATATATCACATATGTATACATATACATCGCATACATATATACATGCATATACATATACATACATACACACAAACATATGCAGACATTTATTTCTACACATAAACATACATCATATATATATTCATCATATACATCTACATACACACATTATATATACACACACATATATATGTTTATCACAACTTGATACAGCATAGAGTCAGCTGAGAAGAGGGAACCTGAATTGAAGTATTGTCCAGATCAGGTTGGCCTATGACCATATCTGTAGGGACATTTGTTGTAGAATATTATTTTAAGGTGTGTTACTTTTGTTTATGTTGCATTTGTTTAACTCTGTGAAGCTGTGTTACTGTGCCTGTCTAAAACACCTGATGGTCTAATAAAGAGCTGAATGGCCAATAGCAAGGCAGGAGAAAGGATAGGCGGGGCTGGCAGCTAGAGAGAAGATACAGAAGGAGAAATCTGGGAGGAGAGATATAGGAGCAAGAGAAGGAGGAGGACATTAGGGGTCAGCCACCCAGCTACACAGCTAGTCATGGAGTGAGAGTAAGATTTACAGTAAAAGAACAGGAAAATCCCAGAGGCAAAAGGTAGATGGGATAAGTTAAGTTAAGGAAAGCTGGCAAGAAACAAGCCAAGCTAAGGCTGGCTATTCATAATTAAGAATAAGCTTCCGTGTATGATTTATCTGGAAGTTGGATGGTGGGCCCCCCAAAGAGCAAAACAAACAACAACAGACATTGTATTGATTACTAATTGATAAAGGAAGCCAAGCCCACTGTAGGTGGCATCATTCTACATGTCTGTGGTTATAAACTGTAGAAGAAATATATCTGAGCATAAGCTAGGAAGTGGTTTCTGTTTCAGTTCTTACTTAAGTTCCTGTCCCAACTTCCCCTTCCGACGGATTGCAACTTGGAAATGTAAACAGAACAAAGCCTTTCCTTGCAGCTGCTTCTGGTCAGAGTTATCACAGCAACAGGAAAGCAGATTAGAACATTATTTATTTGCAAATTCAGATCTATAAGAACAGTTCCTACCCATGAACACAAAAATTTTACTTGATTTGAGCAAACAAATGTAGAAAGAAAAATACAAATAGAAAAGACACACCAGATTTGGGGTCATAAATTTGGCAAATTTGTTTCAGCAGTGATGATGATTATAGTGTGTGTGTGTGTGTGTGTGTGTGTGTGTGTGTGTGTGTGGTGTGAATGTGTGCATGTGTGTGTGGTATATATGTATGTTTGTGTGTGTGTGTGTGATGTATATAAATATGTGTGGTGTTTGTGTGTATGTGTGTGTGTGTGTTTGTGGTATGTGTGTGGGGTGTGTATGTGTGTGTGTGTGTTGTTAGGTGTGTTTTTATGGTATATATATGTGTATTGTGTTTATGTGTGTGTGGTATATATGTGTATGTGGTTTATGTGTATGTGTATGATGTTTATGTATATGTGTATGTGTGTGTGGTATATATATATATATGTGTGTGTGTGTATGGTGTGTATGTGTGTATATGGTTTGTGTATGTGTTGTATATGTGTGTAGTATATGTGTGGTTTGAATGAGTAGTGTGTGGGTATGGGTGTGTCTGTCTGTCTGTCTGCCTGTGTGTATGTGTAGGTATAAAGATATCATTGTGTGAAATGTAATGTGCGATCTGAGAATTAATAATAATAATTAAGACTGGAGTAAAAGAGCCTGTGATTTACCATGGCCATGCCATTGAGGAAAATCAGGATTGCTTGGTAAATTATACCAAATGAAACTGATGTAGCTTGTGAATTTAATATTTAGTACATTCTGATACTGTAGAAAGGCAAAAACATATTTGTCTCTGTTTCTGACATAGTACACTCATCACACATGCACACATATAAACTCACATAAATTTGGAATCTATTTTTGGGACACGTAAAGACTTACTAGTTTATTAGTAACTACGCAAAATTAACACTTATATTTGTATTAGGGTTATGGATTTATTGTTCTGAAAATATTTTATCAGTGTCAGAGGTCCACAGGATCCTCAGTGAAGTTACCTGAGAAGTCAGGTTGTGGCACATGTATGACTCATGGGTTTTCTAAACCTTAGCTTGTATTTCTTTCTGTTTTATTATTTTTTTCCCCTTTTATTTAAACATGTGAAGAAATGCTTAAACAGCAATGAAATTTAACCTTTGTTGACATGAGGGTATAGTGATAGCTCTGCATTTAAAATCACTGGCTGCTCTTCCAAAAGACCCGGGTCTGATTTCCAATACCCACATGGCAGCTCACAACTGTCCCTGTCCGTAACTCCAGTCCTAGGGCATCTAATGCCCTTTCTGGCCCCCTCAGGCACCAGACACACGTGTGCAGACAAAATACCCATGCAAATAAAAATAAACAGATATAATTATATTTTTAAACTTTTCTGACACTGTGTTTCTATACTCTTCCATATTAATTATGTGTGTGTGTGTGTGTGTGTGTGTGTGTGTGTGGTTTGCACAACAAGATAATTTATTCTACCACAGTGACAACAGTGATTAGAAAACTGATTTTATGCTGTGATTCTTTGATGATATCTGTCAGACAGATAATAGAAATATATTCTCTAACGAGTGAGAAATGACAGCAAATCTCATGTGTACTTTCTGTTTATCTTGTTTCTATTTGTATGCTCAAATTAATTAAGAATGTTGCATCCACTGACAATGAAAAGTCTTAGAGATCTGAGTTAGGAAGTTCTTGTGCTTCTGGTTTGCTTTTGACCTTTGCCTGGGGTTGTAAAAGATATGACCAGTGTACTGTTGGTCTATCAGTGTCTACATGCCTGAAATTGAGAAAGCTCTTTGTGACCCCAGACTGTTTAATTGTGGAGTGCTTTCTTGGTTATGACAGATTGCAATAAATTAGGTTTTAATCTCTTTTAAATCAATAGTTCTCTGTCAGATTTTCCAGGCTTATTTAATCAGAAGTGTCCATGCCCATGGTTACATTGGGCTAGCCTATTTCATAGCTAAATATTAAAAGGTTATAGTAATACCACAGAATAATAATTTGAGACTTTTTTTTTCTTTTTGTATGTGTGAGTGTTACTGTAGCTTGTCTTACTGTTCTGTTGCTGCAGAGAGACAACATGACCAAAGCAACTCTTACAAAAGAGAGCATTATTTGGGTGTTTGCTTGCAGTTTTGGAGGTGTAGTCTGCTATCATCATGACAGGTCCTGGAACAATAACTGAGGGCTACATCCTGGTCCTTAGGCAGAGAGACTGGGACTGGAGTGGCTTTTGAAACCTCAAAGCCCACCCTCAGTGATGCACTTCCCTCAACAAGGCCACACCTCCTAGTCTTTATAGTCTTTCAAATTTTGCCACTCCCTGGTGACTAAGCATTCAAATATATGAGCCTATGCCAACCATTCTTTTTTTTCTTTTTCTTTTTTTTTTCTTCAAGACAGGGTTTTCTCTGTGTAGTTTTGGTGCCTGTCCTGGATCTCACTCTGTAGATCAGGCTGGCCTTGAACTCACTGAGATCCACCTGGCTCTGCCTTCAGAGTGCTGGGATTAAAGGCATGCAAAATCACTGCCCAGTCTGGCACCCATTCTTATTCAAAACACCACATTCTACTCCTTGGTCCCTAAAGGCCTATAGCCACATCATGCCAATGCCATTAATCCAAAACTTTTCATTCTAGCATTAGGCAGATTTTTTAGGACAAGGTAAAAAAACAGCCATATTCTTGGCAAAAATTTCACAAAAGTAGTCTATGAGACACTTATTAATATTCTTTCCCTCTGGAACTTCTGGAACTGAGCCCCCATAGTTCAAATTACCCTCAGAACTGTCTTTCATGCTCCTACTAAGATGGTCCATCAAGCCCTGCTTAAAGCATCCAATCACTTTTCTAGTCCAACATTGCAAAGTCTTCCATATTCCTCCAATGAAGAGCATGGTCAGGCCTGCTACAGCAATGCCCCACTCCTCATACCAACTTTCTATCTTAGCCACTGTTCTATTGCAATGGCCAAAACAACCCCTAGAGTCATTTTTTCAACAAATACTTTGCATTTATACTGCTGTGTAGCAGTTTCCTCTGAGATTAAAAACTCTTTTTTTTTTTTTTTGGCTCGTTACTCTTTGGGGGACCTGCCACCCAGCTCCCAAATAAATCATACAGGGAGACTTATTCTTTCTTATAAATGCTCAGCCTTAGCTTGGCTTGTTTCTTGCCAACTTTCTTTTAAATTATCCTGCCTTTGGCCTCTGGGCTTTTATTTTCTCTGTTTTAGAAGAAAACTCATTAAGACACAGGTGTTGAAAGAGAAGTGAAAGAACAGGCTGGAAGGAGAGGGGAAATGCTCTACGCTATAGGTAAGCTCCTTCAGCTCAGGACAAGGCTTTAGGAAGTCCCTGATAAAACACTAGACCCTTCCTCGACAAGCTTATAGAAACTGTAAGAACAGGTAGAAGAGAAAGACAAGATGAGCTGTAGAGATTAGACATGCTGAACCAGCTGAAAGAGACAGTCTCCAGTCTGCAAGCTGGCTACAAGTTGTGAAGTAGATACCCGATTTCCAGCTTTCATGAGCCTTTGTCTATGCCGGGGTGGGCTTTGGTGGTGCAGTTATCTTTGAGTCATTTCTGGACCTGTAAGCAATCCCTTGTCCATATTCCTGTAAGTTACCCCAATAAAACTCATCGGCTCACCAAGTTAGACTTTAGTGGTATCTGTATTTTGGTCTATGTTTAGTTCCTTATTTGAGGTGAGTAGGCTTTGGTTCATGTCTTCACAGGAATACAGTCACACAACAGATTGTTTTTTGGACACATGCATAAAGTTACATCTCACAACAAATAAATAAATAAATGAATGAATGAATGAATGAATGAATAAATAAATAATGTATTGCCATGTATTCACTATCTTCTTAAACTTTACTTTTTGATTTTACCCACTGGTTTTATTTTTATATTATGACTATTGGTAACTCCATAGTATTTGCTCCATATCCAATATCCAAAAACACAAGTAATTTGATTCTTAGGAGAAAGCTTTTTTTATTATAAAAATTAATTGTGTTTTTCAGAAAAAAAGTTAAAAATTATAAAGAAATTCATAAAAACCAGGAAAATAGGTCAAAAACACGACTGTTTGTCATGTCTAACTAGCTTACAAAGTCAGTGATAATTATTTCTAAATTCCCAGACACCAAAGTGCTCTACACACTAAACATTGAATTCAAGTGTTCTGTCTAAGGAGCCTTACCTTGTATTAGTCTCAGCTGCAGAAGCCAGTGTTATTATAGTTGCTTCATGCTATGCAAACTTTTATTCCCTTAAAAACCAAATGTTTTCTATGGTTTTTCTTTCACAATGAGGAACAAAAATGCCCAAAGCTTGTGCTAGAGAAATGGTCCAGCAGTTAGCAGATGTACAGCTCCTACGGTGGACTCAGGTTTGACTCATAACTGCCTGTAACTCCAGCTCCAGGATATCAGACAATGCCTTATGACCTCCAAAAGCCCTTGCACTCACATCCACACATGCACACACAGACACAGACACATAGAATTTTTTAAAAGCTCCCAAGTGTTCTACTTTCATTCTGTTGGTCTGATAGAATACTCTGAGCAAAAGCAACTTAGTAGAGGAAAAGGTTTATTTCTTATATTTCCTAGTCTCAGTCCATCACTGGGGGAAGTTAGAGCAAGAACTCAAACAAAATCTTGAAGCAGGACCCATGGAGGAAAGCCGCTTGCTGGCTCACTCACAGGCTCACTCACATGCTCATGCTTGGCTAGCTATTTTATACATCCCACCCAGGGAATGGTGTCACTGACAGTGGGAAGAGTCAACCTAGAACAATTAAGACAATAAAAACAGTCCTTCGTTGGCATATCCACAGAACAAGCTAATAATGACAATTAGTCAATTGAACCCCCCCACATACCTTTTTTGTGGTGAGTTTATGCTGTACCGTTTGCTGTCAATGTTAATAAGACCCCAAGTTAGTAATATTTTTTTCAGTGAAGATAAAACAGGCAGAGAAAAAGCACTTATCTACTGTTTTAGTTACTTTTCTATTACTATGATAGAACACCATGATCAAAATCAGCTTGGGGAGGCAAGGGTTTATTTCTTTTTACAGCATGCAGCTGATCATCCAGGGAAGTCAGGGCAGGACTTTAAGGCAGGAACCTGGAGGCAGGAATGGATGCAGAGGCCATGGAAGGAGTGATGCTTACTGACTTATTCCTCATGACTTGCTCAGCCTGTTTATTCATAACACCCAGGACCACCAGCCCTAGGATGCAAGGCCTGCCATGTCAATCATAAATCAAGAAGATAAACCATAGGTTAATCTAGAAAGGGGCATTTTCTCAACTTAGGTTCCTTCTTCCAAAATGACTCTAGCTTGTGTCAAGTTGACATGAAACTAGCCAGTACATCTTCATAAAAGGCATATTTATTACCCACCTGTAAAAATCAATTGCAAAGTAACATTAAATGTAATTCAAAATTGTAAAGTTTTATCTAAGAACACCTAAGCAAATCAATATTTTAAATGGTTAATATGATCCATTTGTAGCACTCCTTAGCATGATCATTGAACTTTCTAAATATTCATAGGTACTAAGAAGAAAGCTGTTCTGGCTCCTGACTGCTTGTAGAATTGTTCAAATTTTCAAAGGAGAATAAAGACAAGGAAGATCATTCATCATGTCAAAGACTTAAGAATCAATTCTTCTGGGTACTTTGGTAACTTTTTCTCCTTGCACAGGGTGCTAATTGTAAGATAAAATGGTTATTCATTATGTCAGGAAACAGAGGGCAGCAAGGTTTACCCCTTCTTTGGAAGATACACAAATGGCCAGATCTGTAGAAATCAAAATGGTCATCCAGACCCTCATTTTCACAGATGTCAATGAAATTTTATAGAGAAATAAGAAGTGTGCTTGTTGCATAAATTTGTTGCTCCAGATGGTAAAATTCACAATATTTTTGTCATTGGTGTTTTAAATAAGAGAATTGGACTCATCTCTCTGTGCTTTTTTTAAATTATTTATTTCTATTTTATATGTATGAGTGTTTGCCTGCATGTATGCATGTGCAGTGCATGCATGGCTAGTGTGCTTGCAGGCCAGAAAAGGTGACAGATCCCTTGAACTGGAGTTGTCTTAGTTAGGATTTCTATTGCTGCAATGAAGTATCATGACCAAGGGGCAATTTGGGGTGGGAAAGGTTTATTTGGCTTACACTTCAGCATTGCTGTTCATCACTGAAGGAAGTCAGGACAGGAACTCAAACAGGGCAGGATCTCGGAGGCAGGAGCTGATGCAGAGGCCATGAAGGGGAGTTGCTTACTGGCTTGCTTCCCCTGGCTTTCTCAGCCTGTTTTCTTATAGAACCCAGGACCAGCAGCCCAGGGATGGCCCCACCCACCATGGGCTGGGCCCTCCCTCATTGATCACTAAATAAGAAAATGCTTTACATTTGGATCTCATCCAGGCTTTTCGTCAGCTGAAGCTCCTTCCTCTGATGACTCTAACTTGTGTCACATTGACACCCCAAACCAGCCAGTACAACTGACCCCTTGTCAACCTGACACATGAATACATCACTAGTAAACTATAACCCTTCCTTTCTTATTCATCTGCAAGATCTTAAATAACTTTAAATGCTCCACAGTCTTTACAAACTCAAACACATTTAAAACTTCAGTTCCTTTACAATAGCCAATCTCTTTAAAAAAAAAAAAATTACAAAGTCTTTAACATTCAAGTCTGTCGACTGTGGGCTCCAGTAAAATACTCTCTTACTTCAAGAGGGGAAAAAATCAGGGCACAGTCACAATCAAATCAACACAAATCAAAATTCCAACTGCCCTTTATCCGGGATCCATTCATGATCTTCTAGACTCTTCCAAAGGGCTTGGGTCACTTCTTTGGCTCTGCCCTCCGAAGCACACACAGCTTGTCTTCTAGGCACCAGCTGGTGCCACTCCACTGCTGCTGCTGTTCTTGGTGGTCATCCTATGATACTGGCATTTCCAAAACATTGGGGTCTTCTGCTGCAACATTACCAAGTCCACTGCCAGCATGAGGTATGATGTTGGTGGCCTCTGGAACACAGCTTCTCCATGCTCTCAGAAGATTTCAACTCAGTGATGTTGGTCTCCTCTTAATCACCACTAATCATGAACTATATCATCAAGCCTGTTATCTTAGCAATTTTTTTCCAGACACACAAGACTCAGCCCTGTAAAACTCCTTGCTTCACTTTCCAATAAACTCAATCTGTCCAGACATGAAACCCCCTAAAGCAATTTGGATTTTGATGTGTGAGGATCTAAGTGTATCACTCTTGGTTCACCCCAAATCATAGATCTCCTGGTTGTTAGAGAGCTGAAGATTTATGTGATCCGTGACCACTGAGGACCACTGGTCAAGTACCTCCCTTCTCCAGCTCCTACATCCTTTCTTTACATCTGCACCAGCTGACATCTGAGACACTGCTGTTTTAGAATCTAAGCCAATATCCTTGCCTGATTTTTGAGGCTAGATATGTTTTGGACCTAGGAATTTGCATACTCTGGAGGGTGTGGGTGTGGGAGGACTACCTGGAAAGCAGTCTTGACCATCACATACATAAGGTTTGGGTCCTTGTCCAGCAGATAATGGTGAGATAAAATCTCAGCTCAGACTTTTAGGGGATGCCTGTGGGTCCAGAAGTCCCATTTCAGATAAGCTGGCTAAAACTGATCTAATATAAACCTGCTGCCAGGGTGACTGGACGGCCTCTAAATCCCTTACAATATCATCTGTATGCAAATGACACATCAGGGCTGTGACTGTTGACAATTGCTGTTTTGAAAATCCTAGTTGAAAGAGTCAGAATAGTGGTGCAGGCCTTTACTCTCAGCACTATGGAGGCAGAGACAGGCAGATCTTTAAGTTGAAGGTTAACCTGGTCTACAGAGCAAGTTCTAGGTGTGGTGGTATTGTGCTCCCCAAAATATTGTGTACTCTAATAAACTTATCTGGGGTCAGAGAACAGAACAGCCATTAGATACTTAGTTAGGCAGTGGTAGCACACACCTTTAATTCTAGCTTTCCAGACGCAGAAATCCATCTGTTCAAGGATACGGCCAAGCATGGTGACTCAAGCCTTTAATCCCAGAAAGCGAGCTTTTAATCCCAGGGAGTGGTGGCAGATAACAGAAAGGTATATAAGGCGTGAGGACCAGAAACTAGAAGCATTTGGCCTGGTTAAGCATTTGGCCTGGTTAAGCATTCAGGCTTTTGAGCAGCAGTTCAGCTGAGACCCATTGTGGATGAGGACTCAGAGGCCTCTAGTCTGAGGAAACAAGACCAGCTGAGGATCCGGTGAGGTGAGGTAGCTGTGGCTTGTTCTGGTTCTCTGATCTTCCAGTTCACCCCAATACCTGGCTCAAGTTTGATTTTTATTAATAAGACTCTTTAAGATTCATGCTACATCTAGGACTGACAGGGTACACAATGAAACCCTGTCTCAAAACAATGAAAAAAAATCAAAAAGAAAAGAAAGAATACACAAGAAGCAAAAAGAAGTGGTACCCAGATTCCTAGAAAATATCCACACACTTCCAAAAAACATGTATACTCCTCCATTCCTTTGGCCGATCCCTCCGACTCATTCCGTTTACCTTATTTATGATGTTTCTAACCCCGGTGGACTGAGGACCTGATTTGCCAGCCTTACTGTCACTTATGCTCTGTAGCCAGGAATTACCCTTCCTTCACTGACATTCCCCTCCCCCAACTCCACCCCAGAGAGAGGAGAGGAAACAAAAGAAGTCTTACAAGGTCCATTCTAAATTTTGCTTTCTTCCTGCTCACTTATCTCTAGCTGCCGTTCCGGTATCTCACCTCTTCCTCGATTTTTGAATACCTTCCCCACAGTAGCTTTGGTTTTACTCGGACTTTCCTTTAGTCGAAGTTTTCAGTACTTTCTGTATTGATTGCACCTCTGTTCAGGGAAACTAGAAATTCCCCAAAACTAGGAAACCGTGCAACCACAGTACCCACCTCTCTCAAGGTTCTCTGAGCTCCCTATCCTTTGTTACATGATGTGAAATGTTTGTTTTTGAACACTCCATGTATTGTTTTCTGGGTACGTTGGTGTTGGTTTTCAACTTTTTCAGATGTGTGTATGGGCATGTGGGGTCGATTCATTAACTGAGTCTTCATCTTTATTAAAAATGGAAATCCCTGCTAGCAACTTTTAAAAGTCCCTTTCACTTTACTGATGGTCATGCTTTTCTTCATCCCACACACTTGGGAAAGTACAAGGTTAGGGTAAAATAAGGAGAAGCTGTTGGTGTGTGGCCTGGGAATCTTTTGCGTCTTGACTTTTCACGGGGCGTGCTGTGATAGGCAACACGATGAGCATCCGGAGCATCCGGGAAGACTGCTTTGCTGGAATGAGTTCCCAAAGGCTTGGTGGCAAACACAGAGAAGGAAGAAGGGAGCAAATGGAGACACAAGATTAAGCAATGCTCCATTGGCCTCAGTCTCAGGGAGCTGTGGAGAAACAGCAGCGGCATTAGTCGGGGCTCTGGAGACAAACAGGCCCAGTGGGTAATGGATTCACTGAGTGCTTAGAAGCATTTGGCATATATAATGATGAAGGTGGACAGTTACCTATCTCTGCACTCATTATGGAGGGGCCAGAGAGCTGATACTGAGTCCTATCGAGTTTGAATGCCGAGAAAGCAGGAGAGCTGAGGGCAGAAGTTCCAGTCTGAGGCATGGGAGCACTGGGCCAGTATCTCAGATTATGATAGGCAGACTGAATGATTCACCCAGCCTTCTGATAATATCCAGGTTTTCACTGGGATCTGCGCAGCCCACTGTGGGAAAAGAGTGTCCTCTATGCATAACAGCCGTGACCATCTTAACCTGAGCAGTTGTGACTGTAAGGAAACCTCAAGATCAGGCTTGCTGAAGCTTCCTTACACAAGAAGGGTTGGGAAGGGAGGGTCATCAGACTCTCATCTGTGATCTCAGCAACTTCCTCCCGAACTTCTCTGCTAGCCAAATGCCATTCACCCGGAGCTGAGCTGCATATGATCTCACTGTCTGGGAGGTATCTAGATCTTACAGAGTACAGGAGGTTCACTGAATGGGAGATTCCACCTGTGCATCTGTGGTTAAGTTGTCATCCATGCTGTGCAGGAACTTTAAAATGATTCGGCTGCTTTGTGGTCATTCATGCTCCTTTAAGTAACCCCTCACCCATGCCTTGGGCCAGGAGAGATTCACACAATACCCGCCATGTTGGGAAAGGAAATTTGCTTTACTCAGTGTACCAGGTGACATATTAATCTTACCCAGAAGCACTTTCACAGCAAGTTTCAATGATATTTAACCAGATATTTACATACCTAGGACCCAATTTTCAAGCCAACACATAAAATCAATCATTGCAGTTTGACTTAAAAGCCCAGGTTAGGAAGATGAAGTCTTTATTTTCCCGTCCATCTTGGCTCACCACTGCTCAGGTGAGAGGGATAGTCTTATCTCTTCTGGGAGCTTCTTTGCTGTCAAATTATTTTCTGGCTAAGGACTGGATGTGGCCCTTGCTCATCTATAATACCAGTTGTTAAGACTCATTGGAGATTAGGTTAAAATGAGATCCTAGTTCAATAGACTTTGGTGGCATTGCAAACTGATGTCCTTCATGTTGGTTCATCATCGTATCTCTGTCCCTGGAGGTCTGAAAGGGTTTGATTGTCTCACTTCACCTTATGCTCACTCCATCCTTTTAGAACATTTGAGTTTACATAGAATAGCCTTCCAGGTTAAGATGCTTGATAAATTCTACTACGGTACCAAAAAATGAGGCTTAAGGTTAGATCAGTAGTTGTCAAACTTTTTACTAAAATTCAAAATAAAAGATGTTATGAAGCATGGTAGTGGTGGTGCATATCTTTAGTTCAAACACTCAGGAGGCAGAGGCAGAGGCAGAGGATGATGGGTCTCTTTAAGTTTGAGGCCATCTTGGTCTACAGAGTGAGATCCAGGACAACCATGGCTACACAGTGAAACCCTGGCTCAAAACAAAACAAAACAAAAAATATTGTGGGTTGAGGAGTTATCTCAGTGGTAGAGCACTAATATATTTTGTACAAGGCCCAACATTGGGTCCTCAGCTCCTGAAAAACACATGCATACAACATATATATACACACACACATATATCACATGCATATATATGTACACACATTGTAATCTAGTACATGTACATGTGCATATTTTCACTTTTTTAAAAATTTTGGTTCTCTGTGTAGCTTTGTGCCTTTCCTGGAACTCATTCTGTAGCCCAGGCTGGCCTCAAACTCACAGAGATCTGCCTGCCTCTGCCTCCCGAGTGCTGGAATTAAAGGCATGTGCCATCACCGCCCGGCTATTTTCACATTTTAAACAGAAAAAGTTATGAAGAACTTTCATAGAGCATGTTCTTGCTTTCCACTATATTATTCTATTCTTTGCATCTGATAAACAAAAAATTATTTTATACTGCACTACTAGTTGTTAGTGCATAGCTTAAAATATGACCCATATGGTAGAAACAGAATTGAGATTCTTATAATGTATTTTTGTTCCATGTATAAAAATTATATTTATTTATTCATGATCTTTCATGGTCTGCC
This sequence comes from Peromyscus aztecus, assembly GCA_902168405.1. Classification (NCBI taxonomy): domain Eukaryota; kingdom Metazoa; phylum Chordata; class Mammalia; order Rodentia; family Cricetidae; genus Peromyscus; species Peromyscus aztecus. Next base: position 21,035 of record CABHPQ010173240.1, on the reverse strand, counting down.
TGAGATGTGAATATTTGAAGGTAGTCAGGATTATGGAAATATTTCAAGGTTACATTTATAAATTAGTTGCTCTACATTTATTTAGACTAGAAGTTGAGGATGCCTGAAGAGTGGGGAAGGACAAATGAAGCCATGCTTTGAAGCATCACTGTTGCCCCGAGGGAAGCAAAGGTGCTACAGTTAACTGTGTGCTCTACACGGCCACCACTGTCACCTCACATGCCCTCTCTCTCAGGATATTTCCTCAGTCTCTGCCCTAGTCCCCTGTTTCTTCTCCAAGTGTTTCTTCCAAATGCCTAATCTCTTTGAGAGAATTCTAAATTTGTTTTTCTGCTAATGGTCTAGGTGACACTTCTGTGTCTTACAGACTCTCAATGACAAGCTATATCGGGAGATGGTTTGCTATAGTGTGACCCTTCACCTTATTGAATTCTAGATTCACTTATGTAAGATGTTTATATTGAGCACAGTTGTGTCAGGCAACCATGCCATATTTTGAGTGTCCTTAAATTAGAAAGGTGGTCATATTCCTTGATGCTACTTACCATTTAATGAGGGTGATGATAAAATGAGAAGAGAGTCATCACAGGGTTCAGGCATTGCCCTGGAGTGCAAATTGTAAGCATTTAAAACAAAGGTCATCAACCTTTTTTACCCTCTAAATTGTGAGATTAGTGTTTAGCTTTTTGTAGTCTCCTCTGAATCTACTCAATTCTCTGAAAGCAGCCAGAGAAGAACCAGAAGCCAATGAGCACGTTTGTTTCCAAATAAAACCTTGTTTACAACAGACAGCAGCTGCAAATTGCCTTAGACCTTATTATAAAAACTTCTCATTAATAAGGTCTCAGGAAGAATGGAATAAACTCTCCAAAGAAACTGGGAACAGATCTTGGAAGACAGTGTTGATTCCACAGGCGGTGGGCAGCCCAGGACAAGGCTACCCGCAGTGAGAGGTCACACAGAAAGAACAGAGAGATGCTCAGAGTGAAGGTATCTTCTGATTTTCAAGGATGAAAGCTTCTTTGCTCCACATTCTGAGTCTTGGTAGAATCCCTTCTCTATGCAAACTAAAAATGACAGGCATTTGTATTCCCAGACATCCTGCTTGCTCAGGCAGACAGGTGTCTGAGGTTCCACCAACCAAAGACATTTTGTGAGACTTAATCTCATAAGTCCAGTAAAGAAATGCATCAGTATATCTTTGTCTGTCTCTTTCTTTGAAATACATCTTAAACTTAGAAGTATCTAAGTTTGATAAATATTAGGTAATCCTTGACATAAACTAGGTAAGAAAAGAATTTGTGGAATGAATGATGAGTTTAAAATATTTTTCTTACTTTAAGAACACCTGCAATCTGCTTGCCAGATTATTAAAGGTCAAATACAGTAGTAATGAGGGGTACTGTGCTACACAGTGAGTCTGCAGGATTGTGTACAGTGAGTCTGCAGGATTGCTCACATGCAGTACTAGTACTAATGATGGGCACTGCTGCACATGAGTCTACTGGACTGTTCACACTGCTAAGCAGAAACATTTTACCCAGGGTCTGGTAACTCCCTCAGCTCTCCCAGCTACAATTTCTCTCTGACTCTATGAATTTACAATTTTAGCTAGATCATATAAATGGAATCATGCAAAATTCCTTTCTCTGACAGACTTACTTCACTTATCATTTGTTCTTCAAGACTTTTGAAGGGTTTACTGAGTGATAGGAGGAAAGGGCTCAAGAAGGAGGTTGATGTGGCAATTGGAATAACGACAATGTGGAATTGGCCTAGGTCAGAGGACTCAGAGAAGTATGTAGGTTCCAAAGATAGATATACAGGAGGTCAGATCTAAATAATATACATAGAAATTACACATTAATATTTTAAAATGCAAATATGCTTAGAAATTAAATTAAACTAACAATGGCATCAGCTTCAATAATTAAATGTAATATTAATAGCAAGAAATACCAGGCAGCATGTGTTCTATTTTCTACATTCCCCACAAGACAGCCTTAGTTACACAGATAGCTGTGATGCCAGGGTGGGGTCTGCATGCAAAGAACCTGTAACATAAGCAGGCAGGCAAGCAAGGGGTGGAGATATCTGTTAGTGCTGGAATGATAAACATCATATCAACTGCGGTTCTCCTGCTCTTGTCTATATTACATGGGTTACGCTTGCTGCCACATCTCTAACAAGCCTAACAGTGGATTTAGTTAAGGAGATGAAGAGGATTTAAAAGATAAAAGCAGACTGCATTCAACACTTCTTTCTCCTAAGCCCATTGGAGATGACTTAATAAAAAGGAGACAGAATATTAATTTTTCTGAAATTTTGTTTGGTTGGATGACCTTGGTAAAAGCCAGTAGGAGAATTTGGAAATTAGTTTAATTGACTGTTATTACTATTCTGCCATTTCACTGGAATAATTCACAGGTCATTCAAGTTGATTCACTAATAGAGCAGATAGATAAGGTATGCAGGGACAGAATCTACATTGGAATTCATTCATTTCCCCTACAGTCACTTCATAAATCGTATAGCATAACATAGAATTACATTTAACATTCTCAAAACAACACTCAGTAATATTGAAAATGAGGTTATCAGTGAACTATTTGCATAATACTCTTTTTGCTTTGATGTCCAGCATTAATTGGGGGGGGGGGGGGGCCTGGGATACCTTATGTTTTTAGAAACCAGCCAAAGACAATAGTATTCTTGGATAAAGGGGAAATGAATGTGGCCTGGGTTATGATGACTAGTGGGCACATATTTAGTTGTGAAAAAGACATGCATTCTTAGTCTCTTTCTTAGTAACCAACATTAAGAAAAAAATCTTGTAAGTTTATCTGACTCTCACCAACATCACTGGCCACTCATACTCTGCTTCCTCTTTCACAAAACAAAGAAGGTGACCATGTCGTATCCAAACTCCATTGCAACAGGAGGCACATCTGTTCTCAGAGACAGGTCTGGGAGGGAGACATCTTGCAGAGATAAATGAGCTTACTGGCCAAGAACTTCGTTCACCAGCTGCTTAACCAACATATTTGGTCTTTTTCATTCTCATGGTGTATTTCCAAAATTTTGGAAACAGATTGGGAATAAGGTAAGCTAACTACTCTTTTTTTTTTTCTAAAAAGGAAGAAAGAAAGAAATAGAAAAAATAAAAAAAATTCATTTTTATTTATGTGTATTTGTGTGTGTGTGTGTGTGTGTGTGTGTGTGTGTGTGTGTGTGTGTAGGTGCCTACAGAGGCTAGAGGTATTAGATTCCTTTGAAGCCACAGGCAGTTGTGAGCCACCAGACTGGGTGCTGGGAATCAAATTTGGGTCCTTGAAGAATGGTGCATGCACTTAGGTCCTGAGCCATCTCTCCCAAATAATTGTTCTTAGCAGTCAGCAGCATATTGCCTAATATACAAGTATTGAGCAGGCAGAGCTTATGGGGTCTAATATAATGGCTCCAGAAAATGGATGGCAATTCTCTCAAACATTGGCAAGCTTGTGAACAGCATCTCCTGATGGCTTCTCTATTTCCTTTGAGAGTCAATGTTTTGAATTAGCATACTTATCAGACTGTTTACATGGAGATTAGCCTATAAAGAAGAGGGAATGGAAGACAGAATTTTTTGCTTCAAGAAGGCAGCTAGAAGAAAGAAAGGGAAGAGGATGGCTCCCCCACAGCCAGGTTTCATCAGCCTTGTTTGCAGACTCTGTCAGGCTCCTTGTGATTTATCCAATGAAGGTCAGCGAGAGTACACATTAAATGCTTTAACTTGAGAAATAAAGCAGGGAACCTGGGTGTACCACTCCAATAAAACAACAGACTGAAAAGAGGAAATTTCACAGAGCCAATAATTTTGTCTACCTGCCACCAACTAATACGCTGTTTTGTTTTCACTGGGAAGATGGATTGTTTGTGCCTCACCTACTATAAATACAAAGCAGTACCATCATTAACACGCTTTGATCCCTGAAGCCAGCACCATGTCTTACAATAAGAAGCTAAGTGAATACATGTTGAATGAGTGTGAAATCTTGTATGTAGTCTTCTGATTTTCATGGTCCTTAAATTCATAGTCTCACATCAAATCTGGACCTTTAACACTGTCTGTAAGACATCTTGTTCTGCATCTATTTCCCTGTAAATGTTTTTTCTTCTCTGTAATCCTCTCTAACATATTCCAGTTGGTTTAGGAGCTGACCCCGCCCATAACCACTCATTTATATGATCACTTTCAGGGCAATTCCCATATGCTGCAAGTTTGCCTGAACTCGTATTCATACCTCAGTCTTCTCTAGGTTGAAAAGACACCTACCTCTTTTGGTTTAGTGCAATCTGTTCACACATGCTGCTCTTTAGCTCTCTTATATTGGTCCAGCGTTCCCGATTCTCTCTGTGTCCTTCACTTCTTTCTTTTCCTGTTTTGCATATGGATGTGTGATGGTATATGTGTGTGCACATGTGTGATGCCATGTATGTGAAGTCTGATGTCTTCCTTGGTGGCTCATAAATCTAGTTTAGCTAGCCATCTTGCTCTGGGATTCCCAGAGAATCCGTGTAGTGGGATTACAGGTCCATGACCACCTAGCTTTCACTTGGATACAGGGTTTCAGAACTCTGGTCCTCAGGCTGGATACTTGTGTGAAAAGCACTTCCCTAACTAAACCACCTCCCTAGCACCTCTCCCCTGGACTACCCTGTTCTTAACACCTCTATCTCAAAATATGAGAAAATTCCCTCCCCCATACCCCACATTCATTTTGAAAGGAAAAATAAGATTATACTGTTTTTCAGCAAAAACTATTCCATGACCACTCAGGTCTTCATAACTTTGTAATAAATAAGGACAGAACATTAAGTCACTGAAACAGGTAAAGTTTCTACTTCCATGAAGCTTAAAAGTTTAAAAATAATGTCATGAAATAATCATAAGATAAATTCTGGATGTGAAGAGCACAATGAAAGAGAGGATAGCATCTCTTCCCTGGAGCATCCCAAGCTCTGAGAGGCGGTTTTGTGTTTAGCATTATCTCTGATGCTTGCATTATCTTGTAAAATCCTCCTGATGCTCTTGGGGGTTGACATTGATCCCACCCCTTAAACTGACATTAATCCACCTTCAAGTTACATTCATTTTACTTCTTGTAAAACTTGCCTTATTTAACATGCCATCATACAATTGGCAGAGGGATTTAAATCTCACATCTGACCAAGTTACCCATTATTGTGATCAGTTTTAATTGCCAGCTTTAAGCAGTCTAGAATCACCTGTGAAGAGAATGCCAATGAGGACTTGTCTAGATAACATTGGCCTGTAGGCTTGCCTGTGGGGAATTGTCTTGATTACATTACATTGATTGATTACATGGAGGCGAGAGGACCCACCTGTTGTGGGTGGTACCATTCCCTAGGCTGTGGGTCCCGGACTGTGGAAGAGTAGAGGAAGAGAGCTAAGCAGTGCTAAGGACACATGTGTTATTTCATTTCTTTCTGTTCTTGACTATGGATGTGATAAGATCAGCTGCTCTGAATTTCAGTCAACCCGACTTCCCTACACTAATGGATTATAACCTGGAATTGTGAGAGAAAATAACCCTTTCTTCCTCTGATGGCTATTCTTGATTGTCAACTTGTTTATGTCTGTAGTGAACTGTAATCCAGAAATGGAGGGCACACTTGTGGTGGATGACACATGCCTTTAAGCCAGATTTTGAGGTGGCGGGAAGGCAAACTTTTAATTTGGGCCACACCTTCTGCTGAAAGCCCATATAAGGACAGTGGAAGAAGGAAGGGATTGTTCATTCTTTGCCTGCTTGCCTTGCCTTGTCAGCACATTCATTCCTTCACTGGCATTAGAGCCTTCATCTTTGGGATTCCAGCATACATAGAAGATCAGTGGAAACACCCAGCCTGGTGGGACTAAGCAACTACTAGAATCTGGGACTTTCCATTCACAGCTAGCCATTGTTGGACTGCAGCCTGTAAGTCATTCCAATAAACTCCCATACACACACACACACACACACACACACACACACACACACACACACACGTGTGTGTGTGTTCCCATATATGTATGTATTCCCATATGTATATTCATTCTCTAAGTTCTGTGACTCTAGAGAACCCTTATGTTGATTTCTGTCAAGGTATTTTATCCAAGAAATAGACAAGTAACCAGGACACCCATCTATTACTTTGGTTAAGGTAAGTAATACCAGCTGCTGGAACAAATACAGTCAGTATCTCAAAAGCTCAAACAATACATTTGCATCTCATAGTCATATCAGAATCAAGTACGCCTCAATCATTTTCTTGGTTCCAGCTATTTTTATTCTTTCTAACATGGCAGGCTATAACTTGAAGCCATGTCTTTGGTGTCCCTGCAGAAGGGGAAGAGGTTGCATTGAGAATGTCAATGACGGGCAGGCAAGGCAACATTTGTATTCATATGTCATTGGCTGGAGGATCACATGCCTCTCCTTCCCCACTGCAGGGGAGCCTGGAATGCAGCTTCTTTGAGTGCTGTGGAACATGTGGCAGTGAGCATCAGACAATCTTGACCTCCCTGCTTGCATAGTCTTTACTATCATCTGGCAGTCGAAAACCTCCAGGCCTAGGCTTCTAATGTTGCTCATAAGACCACGTCTCCAGTCCCTTTGGCTCGCTTCTTTCTCCGCATTTGTTTTACCTTTGTCTTCTATCTCCCCTTCTTTCTCTCCCTTTTCTTTAAGAAAGTTTCCTGAGGATAGAAAGATGGCTCAGCAGTAAAGAGCAATGCTGTTCTACTGGAGGACCCAGGTTCAGTTCCCAGCAGCTCACAACCATCTTTAATTCCAGTTCCAGGGAATACGAACCCTCTTCCGGCCTCCGTGGACACTAGGCACACATGTGGTACACAGACGTATATGCAGGCAAAACATCCATGCATGTAAAGATAAATGTATCATTTACTGATAAAATAAATTTAGAAGTTCTATATCTGTATTTTCTTGTATCGATGTTTACAAATGTGTATGTATATTAAATGAGCCACTTCTCACACTTTTGTGTTTTAGGTGTTAAGAATATCTATACTTACAGAAACCCTTGTTTAAGAAAAATCTTGCATCCTTCTGGATAAATTACTAATTCAATGAAATATTTCTAGGTGAAAACTTGACATCCCACCACTTCACATACACCTGTTCAGAAGGATGCTTACAGAAGATTCACAGGTGCCAAAGCACGTTCCCTGTTTGAGAGGGAGTCCTTTAAGCTGGCGGGAAGAGAAATGGCTAAATACTTGTTCCACCCATTTATTTCATCTGTACAACGAGTAAACACACTAACATCCTTAGCACTGAGAGTACGGTTTGGGTAGAATTAGTCACCTGGGCCCACAGTTTGTAGATTAGACTTGAGCTGAACAAGGCTTTAAATTTGCATATTGAGACCCAGACAGAAGCATACTTGCATATGTCGCATGAATAAAATTGCTGTTTTCCCATAACTATCTCACTGACCGTGGGCCTTATCGTTTGCCCTAGTTCAGCTTGTTGGTAAGCCCCTGAATCCTGTCTCAGCTCCACAGTCCTGGGCTTACATGAATGCACTACCCTGCCCAGCCTTTTACCCGGGTGCTGGGTGCAAACCGGTTATCAGCTGACCCATTTCCTCATTCCTAGTGTTTTCCTCTTCACTTTGATCATATATATTTAATCTCCTCAGGTGATTTAAATACAGATTTCAGAATGCTTCTCAAGCAAAGTAAATAAAAGGACACCTAGATATAGAGATCAGACTGAGAATTAAAAAAGTATTTTCTAATTATAAATTGTAGGCAGATTAGAAACACTAGATTAAATTTAAATTCTGTGAGATTTGTGGTGGGATATTTCAACTCTTAGTGTTGAAATATCCCACCATAATTTTATTATCCAGAAAGAATGCCCAAAATGAAAAGTTAACATGTATATGATATCCACAAATATGTCGTTATGGCTATGCCAGCCTGGGTCGTAGAGGATCTGAAATATAAATATGTTTTTGTGCCAAACAGTGAAACTTCAAATGGTTACAATCCAAATGACACAAATTGTGTTTTCTGGGAAAGTGGCCATATTCAATATTACTTGAAAATATTAATTATGTATTGAATATAGCTTTTATGACTGATGAATTTATATTGAAAGAAAGAATGAAATGCATGTTTCTAATTTCATCAGCTTATCCAGGGTTTCATCACTAAATGATGAAGGTTTAGTTTGAAAACTAAACCTTGTTTAATTACATATTTCAACAAACATTTGTTGAGTACTATGAGAGACATAGGCATGGCAGGAAGTGAAAACATCCCTTCCCTGATTAAACTTTGGACATAATGGAATCTAAGGGGAAATTTCACAGTTTGACATAGTTCACTTTCCAGGGCTAAAGTCACTGCCTCTGTCACTGGGGTGTGGCTTGGACTCAGTTTCCACAGAGTTGGAAGCACAGAGTGGAGAACTCCAACATTAAACCTTTAGTTCAAGTACCAGTGAAGCTCTCATGGTTTTTTTTTTTTTTTTTTTAAATATTTATTTACGTATACATTATTCTGCCTGCATGTGTCCTTGCAGGCCAAAAGAGGGCACCAGATCTCATTAAGGATGGTTGTGAGCCACCATGTGGTTGCTGGGAATTGAACTCAGGACCTCTGGAAGAGCAGTCAGAGTGCTTAACTGCTGAGCCATCTCTCCAGCCCCTGAAGCTCTCATGTTAATATATAATAAGTAAGAAGGACAAAGGGAAATTGAGGAGAATTACACTCTGTTAATACTGGCTTTGAAAGCACACCCATGTCTAGACTCATTCCTTCTGTTTGTGTGGACTAGTCATAAAAGCACACCTCAGTAGTAAAGGAGGGTGAATGTTGTCTCTTCTGAGAAGTTCTATGGTCTTCGAGAGTACAAGATTAGAAGGAAACTTTCAGTCTCCCTCAGAGAGAAAGGTTGACAACTTAGGGTGTTTGAAGTTACCGGACCTTAGTGGAAGAACTCCTTCAAAGAGGCCGTCTGTTCACAAGATCAAGACTGACAGCCCCAAGAGAGAGATTCCAGTGGCCTGAGAAGAGGTTGTGTGGAAACACATTTGTGGTGCTAGGAGGGAAAACCAAAGGAAGGGGCAAAGGAGGCACCTGAAGCCTTGAGGTGTAGGAGTGTGAAGGAGAGCAACCACCACGACTGAGTCCATGTCTGAAAGAAAGACTTCCAAGAGAGAAACTGGCATGTGGGTGGTGGTAGGTAGTATGTGCTGTGCACACTGCTACTCATGCTTGCCCTGTCACCGTCAAGGAGAAATAAAAGAAATTTCATGAAAGAATAACAATCATGCCTTAAGCACAGTGTGGTGAGTTCTGTGAGAGAAGATGTAGAGGGAGAGCTGAATGTTTCTGGAGTACGTGGGAGGGAGGGAATACAGGAAGTGAATTTTACATTGAATATTAAGCATTGAGGTAGGATTGTTCCAACTGGATAAAAGGAAGAAGAAGACCAATACAAGAGAAGTATGGGAAAAAAGAGCTAAGAGCAAGAGTGGATGCAGGCATGATCCTTTTGAAAAATATTTCAAAATATGACCAAAATTAATGTGTGAAAATGAATGTTTTAAAAATGAGGAAATGTTATAATAAATTACTATAGGCACAGAAAGTTTAAATCTCTTTCTTTTGGGACTAACTTAGGAAATGAACAGAAATGCTTTCATAAAAATTTTCCAACTTGCCAATTGACTTTTATCCCTGTCCTCTAACATCTGAAAGCCCCCACCAATTTTCAGCATACCCAGAAAGGATGGTTATGTTTCCTTAACTTTAAAGGCATAAACTGTGGGTTTTCAAAACTACAAGTTCCATGACTTCTCTGGAATTCAAGATGGTCTAGAGGTCAGGTGGAGCTGAGGCTACACCTCCAGCCAGCTATGAAAGAGCTTTTCTGCTGCTGCATGGACCCTGGGCTCTATTGTAGGGAAGCCTCTGAAGGATTTCATGAGAGAATATTATATGATTAAGTTGGCATTTTATACAGGCATTTCTGAAACATAGGTCTGAGAAAGGGTGCATAGGTATGACTTTAGTATGTGTTGGTGACTGTTTAAAATAGACTGGGGACTTGGAAAGATGGCTCAGCAGTGAAAAGTGCTTACTAATTTTTCAGAATACCTTGGTTCAATTTCCAGCACTCAAATGCTGTCTGTAATTCCAGTTCCAGGGGATCTGACATCCTTTTCTGCCCCCTGTATGCACATGCTGCACATACATACATGGGGAAAAGAACACAGATACACATGCAATAAAATAAATCTTATAATCAATAGCTGGAAGACAAGCACTCAACACTGAGAGAAGGACTGAATTAAAGAAATAGAGTGGAATTGGGAAACCTAGATCAATAGGAAAATGTTCAGAAGGGACTGGATAATTATAAGTGTCCTTATAAATCCAAACTGAGACAAATATTGTGTTGATTCCTTTTCTATTGCTATGGTAAAACACTACAACCTAGGTAACTTAGAGAAGGAGAAGTTTATTTGGGGCTTACAGTTCCATAGGGAAGTGAGTCTATATCACCACAGCAGGGGCACCACACAGCAGGCAGAGGGCTGGAGCAGTAGCTGAGAGCCAGCATCTTGATCCACTAACAGGAAGCAGAGAGAGCTCTGGGAATGATGTGGGATTTTGGATTCCCAAAGCCTGTCCTCAGTGACACACCTTCTCCAACAAGGTCACTCCTCCCAAGTTTTCCCAAACAGTTCTACCAGCTGAGAACCAAGTATTCAAACATATGGGCCTGTGGAGGCCATGCTTATTCAAACCACCACATGCGCTAACATCTTTATATATGTTAGTTACTTCTATTGTATTATCTGAAATTAGTATCAATTTTATATTTTAAAAATTCAAGATTCTTATCTTGTGTTTATCTTCGTATTTGTGAGAAAAGGACACAGAAAGGTGAGATTGTAACCATTCTGAGAGAGAGAAAACATCTGTCCACTTAGATAATCTGTTTGATAAGGAGAAAAAATACTACATAAATATAATTATTATTCAATTTGACATATAGTATAATATCTATGCTGTATCTTAATAAGCATGACAACATTTATTACAACTTAGCAAGAGAAAATAAAAATTAGTTTTAGCAATTAACCTTATCCACATGTAAATGAGATTAATTAGTAGTTTTCCCTTTCTAATCTTTGGGGAAAGCAGATAATTGTAATTATACTGTTTATGCAAATTTGTAACCAAATATGCAAAAGGACATGATAGTTTGCAAATTAAAGTTCAAATAAGAATATTATTCTAGGATTTACACTTAGAATGCTAAGATAACCATTTATAGCATGTTAACAACATATTGTAAACAAATTTAAACATTTTTTCTCTAGAGAACTAGCTTTTCATTTAACTTTACAAATTTGCTCCTCAACTGTGTTATGAAGTAAATTTTAACACATGATGTGCCTCTCCCTTTTAATTGCAACAAAAGTTTGAAATTATTTGATGGTAAATGAAATTCTAAGAGTTACATATTTTCTCCACAATAATTATTTTTAATTGAAAGACCCTCACAATGTGAGGGTCGAAGGTAAGTGTGATCTCTTATCTAGAAAAGGAAATAGAATCAAATTTGAGAATTGCAAGAAATGACAACACTCTGTCAGAGTCTCCTCTTAGTCCCGGTTCCACTTTCCCTAGTTTCAGTTGCCTAAGATATACGCAGTCCCAACCTACCTCATAGAAAGTTCCAGAAAATGATAGGCTTTAAATAACTTTTCTTAATCTGTGATGTTATAATTGTTTTATATGATGATGTTATAATATGTTTACATATGAGTTCTTGTTGTTAATTCTTCATATCCATAGCTAATAAATTAAAGTTTGTCATAGGTATAGGTATGTCTATATGGGACAAATCAGTATACTCAGAGTACGTAAGCACCACAGAATCAGACACTCACGGGTCCATAGTTTATAAATTAAATTTCATCATAGGTACGTGTATACAGGGCCCATTGATAGAGCTGCACAATCAGACAACTCATGTGTGGTCTTTGAACTACAGCAGGAAGAGAACTCCACTGCCCTTGTCATGGTTTTGTGGTTTTGCGTGGACTTTCTCTTATGCTGTCTTTGCCTATCCTATATTCTTACCCTGAGAGAAATACATGCTTCGTGTGCAGAACAAAAGAAAGCAGTTCTTCCCAATCCTTTCAGAAAACAACAGCGTTCCATTCTGATCACCCTTTGAGAGATGTCACTGGGATACACATTTATTGGCTTATTTACTGAATGAGCTTCTTCTTAATAATTATTGTGTGATAAGCTCTGTGCTGACTGGTTTATGTCAACCTTTGAAACAAGTTCCAGTCATCAGAGAAGAGGGAGCCTCCACTGAGAAAATGCCTCCCTTAGGATTGGGCTGTAGGCAAACCTGTAGGGAATTTTCTTAATTAGTGATTGATGGGGGATGGTCAAGCCCATTGCGGGCGATTCTATCCTTGGGCTGGTGGTCCTGGGTTCTATATAAAAGCAGGCTGAGCAAGCCATTAGGAACAAGCCACTAAAGCTCACCCTTCATACCTTTGCATCAGCTCGTGCCTCCAGGTTCCTGCCCTACTTGAGTTCCTGTCCTGACTTCTTCCAATAATGTACAGTGAGTGACTGCCTAAGCCAAATCTGCTTTAGGTCATGATGTTTCATCACAGCACTAGTAACCCCAACTAACACACAATTGGCACCAGGACTTACATCCTTGGGAGAAAGCCTGGTATGGTATGGCTCCCTTTCTCATACATGTAAAGAATTTGCACAGTGTGACAAATTCTGTAACAGAGCAGTGAACTGCAGACATCTTTATCTTTGTTGCCTTGGTCTTCTCCAAGGATGGCCTAAAAATATGAGGTTCCAGTCAAGACCTAGACAAGAACTGCCCTGCACAGGAGTTTGATGTGGGAAAATACAATTTTAGCACTGGTCCCAGTTATGGAGGAGTCTGCCAAAGAACATCCAATGGTATCAAATGTTTCTTCAACCAGAGATCTCAAACCATGTTCCCCCTCTGCCAGCTTGTGAGTAAATCAAACGCACTTGAAAATTCAGAGCAGTCCTCCCCCTATCCAGACCCTCTGCCTAGTAATGATTTGCCTCAGAACACTCTGGGGACTGGTGTCAGCAGTTTGACTACAGATGGCAGGTTTATTTGAGACTCCAGAGACATGCATTCCATGAACAAAAATATGATGTTCCTAATACATTACATAAGGCCTGAGTGAAGCTGGTTCCTGGGAAATGAAGGCGAGTAAAGGTGCCCAGGCCTCAAGAAGTTTCCACAGGGATAAGAGAGGTGACTAATAGAGTTGAAGTTACAGCTCAGGAGTCCATGTTTGTTTGCAGCTTGGTGGAGAATGACCACAGAGTGCAGTCAACCTGGGGCTGTGGATTGCTCTCCCCTCCCCACTTCCAGGGTGGAATGGTTTAAAAATAACCAAGCAGAAAGAACTCCCACATACTCTTCCATAAGTTTCTTCTATTAAAATTATATTGTTGCTAAAAATAATCTGTAACAAAGGTAAATATGACAGAGGGACTTGAAGCAAAAACAAAACAAAACAAAACAAAACAAAACAAAACAAAACAAAAAAAACCAAACCCTAGATTTTGGGAAAAAAATAACAGCAAATGCTTGATAGAAGCAAACAGGTGTAGAAGCGCCAATAGCATGTGTGCTGTAGATGTGGGTTGTTATACGAATGGGCTCTGCAAGCAGTTTGGAGGCACCACCCTTCAAGGAAGAAGTGTTTTCTAGCCACTTTTTTCTTTATTTTAATTGGTTATTTATTTTTTTTTAAAGTAGAGTGCAGTGTGATGGATTTCACTGTGGCATTTTCATCTATAATTTGTTTTTTTGATTCTTCTCCTTCCTTCTTCTTTCCCATACTCCCTTTCCCCATACTCATCTCCCCCTAGTGTTCATTGCCTTTCTAATTTTATGTCACATGCATTCCCTTACCCTCCCCTTCTCTTCCTCAACAACCTCCTTTACCTCCTTCTGGTCCCATATCTAGTTTTATAACCTATATCTACACTTGTATCCTTACATATAAGAATTAAAGGCAGAGGTCTTCGTATGAGTATCCAGGATTCATCTTTGTGAATGGGTTGCTTTTACTATAATGTTTTCCAGACCCACAGATTTCTTTAAGAATTCCTTCTTCTTTATAGTTGAATACAATTACATCCACATTTTCATGATCCATTCATCTGTTAATGCAGATCCACGCAGAATCTATCCCCTTATTATTGCAGTAGAGCAGTGTCTTAGTGTTACTATTGCTGTGATGAAACCTTGACCAAGGCAACTCCTATCAAAGAAAACACTTAATCTGGGGCTTACTTACTATTGTAAAGGTTTAGTCCGTTAGCGTCATGGTGGGAGCACGGCTGCCTGCAGGCAGGTGTGGTTCTGGAGAAGGAGCTGGGACCAACATTCTCCAGATGAGGAAGTGGGGCTGTGTTGCTGAAGATTTCCTGCCTGGCCCACGGTCAGGATAAATCTCTTTCACCTGCCAGTCCCACAGTCGCTCAGACCCAACCAAGTAAACACAGAGACTTACATTGCTTACAAACTGTGTGGCTGTGGCAGGCTTCTTGCTAACTGTCCTTATATCTTATATCAATCCATTTCTATAAATCTATACCTTGCCACATGGCTCGTGGCTTACTGGCATCTTTACAAGCTGCTTGTCCTGGTGGCGGCTGGCAGAGCCTCCCTCTGCCTTCCTGTTCTTTTTATTCTCTCTGTTAGTCCCGCCTATACTTCCTGCCTAGCCACAGGCCAATCAGTGTTTTATTAGCAACACATTTGCCATACAGAACATCCCACAACAGGGCTGACTTTGGCATGAGCTTTTGAAACTTCAAAGTCCTCCCCCATGACAAAATTTCTCCAACAAGGCCACATTTCCTAATCCTTTTCAAATAGTGCCAGTCTCTAATGACTAAACATTCAACTCCATGAGCCTATGTGGGCCATTTTTATTCAACCCACCGAAAGCAGCAATAAACAGGATATGCAAGTATCTCTGTGGTAGGACGTAGAATCTTTTGAGTATTGGCCCTGCAGTGATACAGAACGGTCATATGATCGCTTAATTCTTGGTTTTGAGAAGCCTCCACACTGATTTCTCTAGTGTCTTCACTGGTTTGCTTTTAGCAATAAGTGAAGATTCTTCTTTTCCTACATCCTTGTCAGCATTTGTTGTCATTTTTTCTTTACTACATTTCTCTCTCTCTCTCTCTCTCTCTCTCTCTCTCTCTCTCTCTCTCTCTCCCCTCTGTGTGTAGGAGATACATGTACCAAAGCCTCTTGTGGAAGTCAGAGTATAACTTCCATGAGTCTGTTCTATCCATATGGCATCTAGAGATCAAATTCATGTTGTCAGCTGGGTGGCAAGCACATTAACTTCTGGGCTATCTCACCAGCCATTTATCTAGTTTTTGGTGATGGTCATTCTGACTGGGGTTAGATGAAGTCTTAAAGTAATTTTAATTTGCATTTTCCTGATGGCTAAGGATGTTGAGCATGTTTTATTTTAAAATAGTATTTTTATTGATTCTTTAATTTTTCTATACAATGTATTTTGATTATATTCATCCTTTCTCAAACTCCTCCCAGATCTACCCCCACCTCCATAAATATCCAACTTCATGTTCTCTCTTTTTTAAACCTGTGTACTCCAATCTGTGTTATCCAGATACTCTTTGGTGTGAGGCCATCCTTGGCCTGGACCAGACCTACCAGGGGTCATATCCTTAAAATACCCCTTCCAGAAGCTACCAAATGACAATAGCCTCTCAGCTAAGTGTGGGACCTCCTGACCACTGTCCCCCAACACACTGGGATTCTGTCTGCCTTGGGCTTATAAAGATTGGTCTTGTAAGAGTCCACATGAGCAACTGACTCACTGTAGTCATCCTTGTAGTCATCTACCCACTGGGCTCTTCCATCTTTACCTCCCTCTTCAGAGAAGATCCCTGAACCTTGGGAAGAGGAATGTGAGATATCTATGTCCTATTTAAGGCTGAGTGCTACACAGTCTCTTACTTTCCACACAATCACCAGTTATGGGTCTCTGTTAGTTTCCATGTGCCAAGAAAGACCAAGAAAGAAGGTCTCTGATGAGGGTTCACTACTGTTGGTTGTTTTTTTGTTTTTTTGTTTTTTTAACTCTTTTTTCTTTTTGGGGGAACCCGCTACCCAGCTACTAAATAAATCACACATGGACGCTTATACTTAATTATAAATGCCTGGCCTTAGTTCGACTTGTTTCTTGACAGCTTTTCATAACTTAAATCCTGTCTATCTTTTGCCTCTGGGCTTTTCCCATTCTCTTACTTCTGTAAATCTTGCTTTTACTTCTACTCCATGGCTGACTGTGTAGCTGGGTGGCTGGCCCCTGGAGTCCTCTTCCTTCTCTGGCTGCTTCTTCCTCTCACTCCTCCATTTCTTTTTCCTCTCTTCTCCCAGATTTCTCCTTCTATATATTCTCTCTGCCTGCCAGCCCCACCTATCTCTTTCTCCTGCCTTGCTATTTATTGACTATTCAGTTCTTTATTAGACCAGTCAGGTATTTTACACAGACACAGTAACACAACTTCACTAAGTTAAACAAATGCAACATAAACAGAAGTAACACACCTTAAAATAATATTCTACAACAGCTGACAGATGCCCCGATCTATCAGCATAGCAGTAATTCATCAAGAGTTGTTTCAATGCTATGCCTCTTTAGCAGAGTACTTGTAGTAAATTCCCCCCAGGACCTGGGATCCATCTAGCCATGGGATGGGCTGGTGGCTCCCATAACATTTGTTTTTTTTTGGTTTTTTTTTTTGGTTTTTCGAGACAGGGTTTCTCTGTGTAGCTTTGCGCCTCTCCTGGAGCTTACTTGGTAGCCCAGGCTGGCCTCGAACTCACAAAGATCCGCCTGGCTCTGCCTCCCGAGTGCTGGGATTAAAGGCGTGCGCCACCAACGCCCGGCTCCCGTAACATTTGTATTATTGCACCAGTAGGCAATTTTTAGTCCAGTCATTGCTGTAGTTCTTAGGGTTCTCAGTTGGGTGAGATTGGTGACTGCTTTTCTCCTTTGGTAGCACACATTGCATTGTCCCACACTTTGAAAACTAACCATTTAGTTTTTCATCCACATAGGAGAGAAAACATACCATGTTTTTTGTGTCTTTCCGATGGCTCTCTGGAGCTGGGTTGCTCCCTTAGAATGATTGTTTCTTGGGCTATCAATTTAACTGCTGATTTCATTTTTTCTAAACAGATGAATATTTCGTTGCATAAATTTACCACATTTCTTGATTCATCCATAAGCTTATTGACATCTAGACTCTTTCCATTTCCTGGCTACTGTGACTAGAGCAGCAAAGAACATGGATGAGTAAATATCTCAGAAGTAAGATGCAGAGTCCTTTGGGTGTATGACCAAGAGTGCTATAGCTGGATCCTACAACAGATGTATTTCTAGATTGCTGAGGAATCTCTACATTAACTCTGTAATGGTTGAGCCATTCGACACTCCCACCAGCAGTGAGTTAGTACTCTCCTTTCCTTACATCCAAACCAGCGTTTGTCTGTCATCATTTTGTTGTTGTTGCTGTTGTTCTTGTTGTTTGATTTTTGTTTTGTTTTTGCTTTATCTTAGCCATTCTGATTGGGATAGGATGGAATTTCAAACTAATTTAATTTGTATTTCCCTGAAGGCTAAGGAAGTTTAACATGTTTAAAAATATTTATTGGCCATTTGTATTTCTTCATTTGAAAACTGCCAGTTCAGTTCAATATCCATGAATTGGCTGACAAGTATTTTTGTGTTGCTGTTTGGCATACTCTGTATATTCTAGGTATTAATCCCTGTATGGAAGTATGGTTTTACAGCTACTCCTTTATATCTTCCAGAGAGTTTACATAACACGCTTATTAGGCTAAGATAATATCTTCTCTGCAGAACACTGTAAAGACATACTCCTTCTATTGTTTCAAATTCCTTCTTCATATCATATCTAAACCATTCTCTACATAAAATGCTAAAATAATATCATTTGACTATTTTAATCTAATTATTTGATAGTTAATGATTTGATGTTGGGGGTCAATGATTATCTATGACCACATAATGTATAGCATCAGAATACTGAGTAATTAATTTCATTGTGATGATAAAGTATGGGAACTAACACTGGTATGCAGAGACCCTAATAATATAAACATCTATCCCCATTGGAAGATTATCCATTAGTTTGTAAAGGGAACTAAAGATGACTTCTAACTACCATCTAGATACCAGCTTTTCAAAGTCACTGAGTTTGATCTTCTACAGAACCACATAGTGTGTGGGAATGGGTTCAGAGCAAACATCTGACTCTCCAAATCTTATCAGGCTGCCTGAGTTACAGGCTAATGCTCTGGGTCAGATGGCATAAAGTACAGGGCATGATATTCCTCCTGTAATCAGAAAGATAAATGACCAGAAACTGAGTGATGGGGTAGAAGTGTTTGATCTCAAGTCAAACACTTTACTGAGCTGTGCTGCCGTGTCATGAGTTAGCAATGGAAAGATGCTAGTGCTTGCTTGTGGTTATATGCTCTGACTGTGAGCAATTTCTCCAGTCAGAGGGGATAAACTTGGACTGATGGAAGCTTTAAAATGCAGCAGATCTAGGCTTTGAATTTTATTTCTAAGGACTTCAAGTTATAATATATATATATATATATATATATATATATATATATTATCCTCATGTTTTACCTGGAAAGGTTTTTTTTGTTGCTTTTTGTGTTTTGTTTTTTGTATCAGCCTTTCTCTACAATAGCAAATGTTCTCAGAATCCACCATCATTTCTATAATTATGGTGCTTATCTCAGTTAGAGTTTCTATTGGTGAAGAGACACCATGACCATGGAAACTCTTATAAAGGAAGATATTTAATTGAGATGGTGACCTATAGTTTCAGAGGTTTTGTCCAATATCATCAGGGCAGGTAGCATGGTGGCATGTAGGCAGACATGGTGCTGGAGAGGTAGTTGAGAGTCCTCACATCTTGACTTACAGGCAATAGGAAGTGGTCTGTCTCACTGAGCATAGCTTGAGCATATGTGAGACTGCAAAACCCATCTCCATGGTGTCACACTTCCTCCAAAAAGGCCACATCTACTCCAACAAGGCCACACCTCCCAATAGTGCCACTCCCTTTGAGGGTCACTTTCTTTCAAACCACCACATTCCACTCCCTGACCCCCAAAGGCTTGTAGCCACATCATAATGCAAAAATGTATTCAGTCTAACTTCAAAAGTTCCCATTGTCTATAACAATCTCAAACTTATTTAAAAGTCTAAATTTCAAAGTCTCTTCTAAGACTCATGCAATCTCTAAACTGTAATCACCTGTAAAATTAAAATAAAAAAGCAAATCATATGCTTCCAACATACAGTGGCACAGGATATACATTACCATTCAAAAATGTAGGGAAGAGAGCATAGTGATGAAATACTGAACCAAAGTAAGACTGAAAACAAGGGGGGCAAAATCCAAACTCTGCATCTCTGTGTCTGATATCAAAAATCTCTTCAGATCTCCAACTTCTTTCACGTTTGTTGACTGCAACACACTTCTTTCTCTTGGGCTGGTTCCACTTGCTGTGAGCAGCTCTCCTTAGCAGGTCTCCCATGGTTCTGACATCTCTAACATCTTGGGGTCTCCAAGGCAATCTAGGCTTTAACTTCACAGCTTCATGCAATGGCCTCTCTAGGCCTCCATTCAGGGACATCCCTGCAAACATGCCTGGCCTCAGCAACTTTCCTTAGGCAAGGAGCCAAATTTCATAGCCTGGTTCCTCTATCCTTAAGTCTAAAGCCAAAACCACGTGGCCGAAGCTGCCAAATTCTGCTGCTTACTGGGGCTGGAACATGATCCCCTCGATCCATTACATCTTCACCTGTTTTCTGTCCTTCACTGCCTAAGCTTGGATGCCCTAAAACTGAATCTCTAGACCAGTCTGGCCTCAAACTCAGAGATCCACCAGCCTCTGCCTTCTGAGGGCTGGGATTAAAAGTGTGTACCATCATATCCAGCTTTAAGCTTTTCTTTAGTTACTTTTTACATGTTGGAAACTTAGCTGGGTAAGATCTTGCCTTATGGTCACCACTCCCTAGATTCCATTTCTTAATACATTTATTGCCTTGAACACAGGATTTAGCTCCATTCCACTTTATGGTGCTCCTTTTTGACTCAAGATTTACATTTTTGTAATTTAATTTGCTCAGCTTGCTCTTTTTCATTATAAATCGTTATTACAGTTACCACTAATAACCACATGACAGAGTCTATACTAGGCTGGTTTGAGATTTCCTCTGCCAAGGAATTAATCCAAATCTCTTCACTTTATCCTCACCCAGACTCTTTGGAAAAGGGCAAAAAGCAGCCATTCTCTTCACCAAAATATCAGAACAATCTCTAGGCAACATACTAAACTTCTTCTTTTTTGAAACCTCTTGAGTGAGCCCCCACAGTTCAAATAACCCTTAGCACCACTGTCTTCCATGTTACTAACTAGGATGACCAATTAAGCAGCACTTAAAGAATTCCACTGCTTTCCTAACCCAAACTCCCAGAGTCCATAGTTCTCCAAATAAAAACATGGTCTGGCCTATCAGAGCAATACCCCATTCCTGGTATCAGTTTCTGTCTTAGTTAGGGTTTCTATTGCTGTTGCAACTTTGACAAAAGAAAACATTTAATTGGGTGGCTTACAGTTCAAAGGTTCAGTTCATTATTATCATGGTGGAACATGCCAGCATGCAGGCAGACATGGTGCTGGAGAAGTTGCTGAGAGTTCTTTACTTTGTGCAGGCAACAGGAAGTGGTCTGTCTTACTGGGTATGGCTTGAGCAAATATGAGATCTCAAAGCTGAAGCCAGATCCTAATTAGTCTTATCAATAA
>CABHPQ010173239.1:15181-28618 GCA_902168405.1 Peromyscus aztecus | reverse complement strand
CTTGCCTCTGTGGCGTCCTTCCCCTGAATCCATGGCCGTGCTCTAACCGTGAGAAAACTGACAGCCCGAAGCGAGTGACATTCAGTACAATTTCAAGGTCACAAAAAATGAGGAGCTTTCACAGCTCAGAAGAGATGTGACAACTAAATGCAGTGTGGCAGCCTGGATCTGATCCCGGGACAGGAAAAAGAACTTTCTATAGAATGTAGAGGCTGCCAGATGGCTCGGAGGACGAAGCCCCAGTGTGAAGGCTGAAGTTCAGATCCCCAGCACGCCCGTAAAAATCCAGGAAGACGTGAGCGCCCCTGTAATACCAGGACTCAAAGTAGACCAGACCCACCATGTCAGGGAGCTCCGGGTTCAATCGGGAGAAATGCACTTCAGTGAATAAGCTGTAAAGGGAACCCGGGAGGCTATCGAAGTCAGCCTCGGGCCTCCACAGGCATGGGCACACATCTTATGTGCACCTTCACACACACATGCAAACACTCATACACACATGGCTGTATAACACACATGGAAACAGGTAATTTAAAAAAAATTGGCAGAGTAGCACACACCTTTAATCCCAGCACTGGGGAGGCAGAGGCAGGTGGATCTCTGTGAGTTCCAGGCTAGCCTGGTCTACAGAGTGAGTTCTAGGACAGCCAGGGCTACACAGATAAACCCTGTCTGGAAACAACAGCAGGAAGAAGTTCAAGTGTGGTCTGTAGTCTGTAATAACATGGTGCTAAGTTGGCCCCACGGCTGTACCAAATGCCCGAGGTCAAGTCACTAAGAGAAAAGGTGTGCTTCAGCTCACGGTTTCAGCCCAAGATAGACTGGTCCTTTGCTGTAGTCAAGGCAACAATTACAGCAGGAGTGTGTGACAGAAGCCACCACATGGCCAGGAAGCAGAAAAGAAAGAGTAACCGGCTGTGGTTTGACAATCCCCTTCAACAACAAACCCCCAGGGCCCTAAAGACCTTCTAGTAGGTTCCACCTCCCAACAGCACCCCATGCCGGGACCAAACCTTTAGTGCACTAGCCTTTGGGGAACAGATCCAAACTATAGTGTGAGTCGGTAGAAGCATTCATTTCCTTTCTCTCTTTCTTAATTAACAGAACCTTCCTATGTTAATTTTCTTTTAAAAATGTTACTGATTGTTATTTGTGGGGACATCTGTGCCACAGCACTCAGGTAGCAGTCAGAGGACAACTCTGTGAATCAGTCCCCCTGTACCTTTAAGTGGGTTCCGGAAATGGAACTCAGGCCAGCAGACTTAACTGCAGCCGGTGCCTCCTCACCCGGAGTTTTCTTAAGTAAACTTTCTTGATTTGAAAAAGTTCCAACAGGACTAGAGAGTTGTTAAAAGTACTTGCTGCTCTTCCAGAGGACCTGGGTTTGATTCCCAGCACCATCTGTAACTTCGTTTCTAGGAGATCTGATGCTCTCTTCTGTCCTCTGTGGGCACCAGACATATGGTACACAGATGTATGTGCAGGCAGAACACGTACAAGTTAACTTTTAAGATTAATATACTTTTAAGAGAAAGAAAGAAAAGAAAAAGTTTCAGAATAAAATTAGTGTGATATCACGCCTCACAAACCCTCCACCTGAACTCCCTCATGAACAGTTGGTCACATTGCTGCTGTCCATTGTTTACTGGGGGGGGGGGGGGGTAAGCAAAGTCAGACATGAGAACTCTCCCCTGGAATCCCATCACCTAGGAAACAAAAGACGGAGGACTGTCGCCATTTCCTGTTCCTGGCCAGTCTGAACTCCAAAGTAAGACCCCAGTCTCAACCTCCCACCCCCACAAAAGCATGAAACATAAAACGTGGGGGTTTGAAAGAAAATGGTCCCCAAAGAGAGTGGCACTATTAGGAGGTGTGGACTTGTTGGAGGAAGTGTGTCACTGTGGGGGGTGGGCTTTGAGGTTCTAAAAACTGAAGCCAGGTCCAGTGGCTCTCTCTTCCTGCTGCCTGTGGATCCAGATGTAGAACTCTCAGCTCCTTCTCCAGCACCACGTCTGCCTGTGTGCCGCCGTGCTTCCCACCATGATGATAATGGACTAAACTTCTGAAACTATAAGCAAGCCCTAATTAAATGCTTTTCTTTATAAGAGTTGCATGCTCAAAGTATTTCTTCACAACAAGAGAACATTGACTAAGACGGCCGCCAACAATAAAAAAGTGAGACTAAAATTCTACACCACTAATTTCAGAATGCCCGACGCTGGCTGTGGGCCAGCCATGCCATGGTTTAACACAAATTCAAGAAGCCAGGGCAATTGCAGAAAGGCTCGGGTGAGAGTTGGTGGCAGTGAGGATGGGGACAAAGACATGAGCAGTTGAGGCCGGAGCAGGGTTTTTGCAATATCCTGGCGGCATTACCACGTTTCCCCAGGAAATCACTTCGCCTGGCTCACCCCATCCTCACCTCTGAGCAAAGTCATTCTCCTAGGAGTCCTTTCTCCAAACAGGCCTGCGTTATGATAGAATCTCTCCTCAGTGAGCAAGCGCCTTCCCCCACATGCTTGCCGGGCAGGGGACGATGCCAAGCAAGCACAGGATGACTGCTTTCTTCAACAATATCTGCTTTGTGTGAAGGGGATAAGAGGCCAAGACCATGCTGGAGAAACTGCCGGCTGCTCAACAGCTGGGAAGCCCCTAGTCTGGGGAATTTCAGAATTGAGCCATAGGAAGAAAGAGAACACTATCATGTGATCGCCACCATCTCCTGGGGTCACTTGTCAGCCCAGCACTGGTGGGAATCTGTCCCTGCTGCTCCGAAGATGTCATAGTGACCCTGTGACATCACAGCAAAGTCCTCCAGAGAGAACAACTTTTCAGACCAAGCATCCCTAGCGTGGATTTCCAAGGTAGCCAAACTTTCTTATGTTTAAAAGTTCTCAAATATTTATTTGCAGGGTGGAAGGGCGTGAGCACACTCCAGCACCTATAAGGAGGCCAGAAGGCAACCTGCGGAGTTGGTTCTCTCTTCCCATCACATGGGTTCCAGAGATCAAACTCAGGTCCTCAGGCTCAGTGGCAAAGTGCCATGACCATCTTCCTGGCCCCAAGATAGACAAACCTTCAGAGAAGCCAATTCCCATGTTTAGTAATTGGGTTTTGATCAAGACATTTTTAGAACTCTTCCCTTAGTCCACTGCCTGCTAAACAGCTTGCCCGACGTAAATTAATCTCCCCTTGGTGGTTGAATGTCACCTTAGAGAGCGTCTTTGGTGCCACGTGCTGAAAAGTGAAGCCAGGAACACAGGAGTAAAGTCAGCACTTGGGGGGGTTTCGCTGAGCGGACGGTGATGTCGGCCACAGCCCTGAAATGTGCTTTCTTTAGAGAAACTCTGACATCAGCGAGTTTCTCCCGCAGAAAAGTGCAGTGCGTGTTCACTTTCTTCGCCAAGGCAGAACACAACCCTAGCCCCAGAAGCTCCATGACCTCAGCCGGGTGATGTCATCTCTGGGTCCCTGTGATCTAAGCCTTTCATCCGAAACTGAGAATTATCTCGTGCTTTTTTGAATTAGATGATGCATGTTTAGAACCCACCTTTGATGACTTAGCTCAATGCCTGGAACCGTGCTCCATACATAAGAAGTGTTTGGTGCTGTTGCTACTAGCTGCAGATGAAGTCCCTGGATGGAGTTAACTCTACCTCCTTTTACATTAAGCTCACCAACCCGCTAAGTCTTAGTAACCACACCACCAGTGACCTCATCCCCGTGTCTCACGTGGCTACTAGTCATTCTGTCTGTTCTAATCAACCAGCCAAGCCCCGGCCTGTGTCTTTTCTAGTTAGGAAAAGAAAGAGCTCCTTTCCTGGGTCAGATCCTCACTGCACCCACGGGCCTCTGTGCAATCCATGCCACCACATGCCAGCAACATGCTCCCACATGCTGGAAGGAAGCACTCTGCACTCCCAGCTTTGTTGAACACTGAACTGAAGGTTAAGTAACAAGCAGCTGCCACAACTGAACAGGCAAATGGCAATTCTGCCCACGGCTTGCCCTCTCCACCCAGCTTAGAGCACTCGGCCGAGAGGGAACAGTAAGATCCTCGGAGGAAAGCTCCAGACTTCCTCTGCAACTTGAGGTTTGTGGCCCCTGGGGTAGGCCAGGGTGTCACCTGCCACACCCCTGTCTCTCTTTTCCTCTAAAGCCTGCTTTCTGTCCTCAACTTTCTCCTCTCCATGGGTGATATCATCCCCAGATTGCCAACTTGGAGGAAGTCAGACCAGACCTCAGCAGACATTGCAGTCACCATTGGCCCAAGCCTTTGGTCACCCTGCCCCACCTCTAGCTCCACAAACAACCCCTGTGGATTTATGAAAACCTAGGGACCCCTCCACTCCACTCCATCTCCTTTGGAGCTGTAGGGTGTTGAGGCATGCTCCGTACCCAGCCCTGGAAGGGAGACTGTTGTCACCTCACAAGCACATTTCTAATCTCCCAGCAATCCCTTCAGCTGCTTCCTCTGCCCTTTCTTTGGAGGGTACCACTCTGGAACTGCCCTTTCCTGGATTCTGCCAAGGTCTGAGTGGAGGCTGCTCGAAGCACGCTGGTGGGGCCTGGCCCTCTGCAGTTACAGAGCCCAACTTCCTTATGACGGCGGCGGTGCATTCCTTTCAAACCTCACCAGTGGAGTAACTCATTGAACAGGCTGGAGAAGAGGTCCAGGGCCTTTGAGAAAGCCCCTCTTCCAGGAGCCGAGAGATCGTGGACAGGCCCCCCGGCACCTGGTGTGCAAAGATGGTCCATGATCGTTTATTTCTGTTTCGTCTTTCTCCTTCTCCACCCCGTCTCCTCTCCCTGCCTCCATTTCCCACTCCATCCCTGCTCCCACTGTCTCTCCTTTAGATGAAACTTCTCACACACCAAAGACACTCAGTAGCGCTGAGGGGACACACACATACACACACACACACACACACACACACACACACACACACACACACCACATGTCTGCTTCTTCCAATCCCAAGAGAAGCTTCACCCACAAGTCTGCATGTTCCTAACGAGTGCTGTTTGGAGCTGTTCGAGAGGGGCCAATGCTAAGTGGGAGCTTGGCAGGTGGGCCAGGAGAAGACAGTCCATGTGGCAGGAACAGTGTGTTGGAAAAACATAGAGGTGTGAGAGCTATTTTGCCCTGGGTCCTAATCCACCCTGGCTTACGCAGTGTAGTTGGTTAAAAGATTCAGATCTGAACTAACCCAAATGTCCATTTTTTTTCCCCCTGAAGTACATACACCGTTAAGGAATTTTCTGGATTTGTCAAACCTATCCGTGGGCGTTTCAAAATACCACCTTTTGAATGTGTGCTTATTTGGTGCACATCTATTAGAGGGAAATGATACAATGTCAGGAACTGGCTTCAGAATAGTGTAGAAGGCCAGTAAGCCGATGGGGGCACAAGCAGGGAAACAATGGCCCTGAGTCACATTCCTTGTGACTAGGAAGGACCATCACAGTTCTTTATATTCCTCTGCCTACTTCCCTCACAATGCAAACTTCAAAACCGATGCTCAGGCCACCTCAGTGGGAGAAATGATGTCGTGAACAAAGGTTGGTGGATTGTGAATAATGGCTGAACCTGGGTGATAGTCACATGTGAGAGGGCTCTGCCATTTTCCTCCATGCTCTTAGTATGTTTGAAAGCTATCATAATGCTTAAAATGTGCAGAATTTTAGGGCTGGCAAGGTGGTTCAGCAGGTAAGGTGCTTGAGGACCTGACTTCAATCCTCGGAACACATGACAGAAGGAGAGAACTGACTCCCGCAAGAAGTCCTCTGACCTTCACACGTATGCTGTGCGTACCTGGGCCTATGCATGCATGAATGAATGAATAAACGAGTTAATGTGAAAAAGAACAATGTCACAGTACTGTGAACTAACTGTGGAATGAGGGCTCCGGGGCCGCATGTGTTCAGGAGTTGCTGGTGGTCGGATCTTTCCTCTCACGGATGGGCACATAAAGATGCTCCAGGGAGCAGGCTTCTTTGGCCGGGCCAATCTGTCTCACACCTCTGTGCTGTCACACACACTGTGTTCTCCACGTGGACTGTCGTTCTCTGACCCACCTGCCAAGTCCTCACTCCGCTTTGGGCCCTGTCAAGCTTTGCCTGATCCTCTCTGACTGTGTGTGATCTCTGGGTCTAACCACTCACCTTGAATTCCAACTGAAGCACGCCTAGCCCTACCCCACAACAGACTCCTGGCTCCCCAGGAGCAAGGTAGCTTTTATTCAACTTTGCAACACCGTGACTTCAAATCCCACGCACGTATTCATGACTTGCAAACAACATCAGCAGCCCCTGTCTTCTCCAGTATCAACCCCTTGGTCCAAATGTCCTCTGGACTTCTCCCTCTGCTGGTGACTGAAATCAAGTAAGTCCCCAACTGATCACATAAGGTCTCTCCCCTAAGTTTACTTCTGCAATGCCTGCGTGGGTGAACAGAACCCTCCTCTCATTGCTTAGCCCCCCAAAATGTGAGCCCTACCTCCCGCTCCTTCTCACACCCCTCCATGTCCACCACAGAACCTGGAGACATCCATCCCTTTCATCCCCATAGCTCTATCCTTTCTCAGGGCACTACCATCCCTCATCTAATGAACTGTAAAAAGGTTTTTTTTCTTTTCTTTTTCCATTTTCCTGTGTGTGGGGTGCACATATATAGACATACATGTGTGTGGTATGCACATGTGTGTGTGCACAAGTACAGGTGAAGGCCTGTGGTTGATGTTGAAAATCCTCGCCAGTGACTCCTACTACCTCAGCCAATGAGACAGGATCTCTCAATCAAACCCAGAGCTCTCCGATATGGCTAGCTGAGATAGCCAGTTTGCTTTGGAGATCGTCTATCGCTGCCTTCTCAGCTCTGCCCATTTAGTAGTTACATAAGCTCCAGAGATCTGAACTCTGGTCTTCACTGTAGCATAGCTTAACCACTGGGCCATCTCCACAGCCCCTGCTGATCTGTTCCCTAATCTTGCTCGCCCAGCCCTACCCCCAAATAGGAACGTGATCTTTCTAAAACGTTTCTTCTATTACGTCCTAAGAAGTTCTTTCCTGTCCTTCTCAGACTCCTTAGCATTTGAGGTAGCCCAGCTTGACTGACCTCAGCCTGGCTTGATTCCCTATCATTTCTCTGTGGAGCTGTCCCGCATCCCACTACACACACAGCAAGTTCCAGCCACTGGAAGCTACTAGTAGTTTCCCAACATGCCTCAGTCTTTCTGTGTGACTCACCAAACACCATGTGTGACCCAGGAGTCATTGCTAGCCTGGGTCCCTGAGTCACCCATGGATGACAACGGCGTGCTGAACTCAGAGCCGACTTGACAGGAAGGAGAAACAAGCTTTTCTTGAATTTAACGGCTGAGATGCTGAACACTGGAGGCTTTCCTCTTTACTGTTGTCAATTTGGTTTTTGCTTTTGTGAGAAAAGCTCTCACTCTGTAGCCCAGGCTAGCCTCAAACTCACCGCGATCCTCCTTCCCCAATGTTCCAAATTCTGGGGATACAGTGAACCACCACTCCAGCTGAGGGGTTCCCTTTGGCTATAGCACAACCAAGCCTGTCTTTTCCAGTTTTCCCTCTAACCCCCCACCACCACCACTACCTCCCTCCCTAAACACCTTGCGCTTGTCTAACAGGCTCAACCTCCTGAATGGCCGGGACTGAGTCTGGGGCTCTTCCTAAGAACCTCCTCACCACCCTGTGAAATCCCTATTAGCACTATAGAACCGACCCTTCCTGGACCCTTACTCTCTTGTCAGGTCTGAGAAATCAGAGCCCAGGCCTTCCTCACTCACAGCTGCGTCCACAGCACTCGGCACGGGGTCTGCATGGAGGACTTTCAACAGATATTGGAACCAGTGGAGGAGGCCTATAATCTCAGCAGCTGGCCTGAAACAGAAGGATTATGGTTTGGAGGCCAACCTGGGCCACATAACAAGTTCCAGGCCAGCCTGGGCTACATGATAACTATCTCACACTAACAACAACAACAACAACAAAAACCTGGTGGAAGAAGGAAAGAAAGCAAAGATCTGCTCAGGGACAACTTTAGATCCACAGATGAGCATATTCACGCCCGTACTCTGCTGGACACCGAAGGCCAACTGTTTCTACTTTATTCAATTTTTAATCGCTTTGAGAATGGTCTAAAAATAACAGAAGAATTGGGAGAGTATGAAGTTCCCCTTTTTAATGACTTATACTCTGCCGCGGGAGTTGAAAACCATGCAGCCAAGTCCTTCCTCTCCCCTCCCTCTGAATGCCTTGAAGTTTTCGCCTCCATGGCGTAGTGACCACAACCTGTCCTCCTTACTAGGCACTAAAGCCGCAGTGGAGTCACCAAGGGCAGCATCTGAAGCCACGGTGCCTTTTAAGACCACAGCTGTTGCACAGTGGAATCAGGTGGCTGGGAGGGGTCAGGAGCGGGGGCTGCATAACCCCTCTCAGTCGCTGTCAGAAGCCTGTGGAAGCAGCTGGGCCCTTCAGCTTCTCCATTTGTGATTTGCGGTGGAGACAGGAGGAGCTCAGGTCTCCAGGGATCCGGGCAGGCCCGTGCAATTTTCTGCAAGTGTTTCAACTCAGTCTGGGGAAATCCCTGGAAAGTCAGAGGAGAAACAAAATCAACACAATCTAAGGCAGCCATGATTGATCCAGCACAACCCAAATGTGAACCCCTAAACGAAATATTGAAGAAGCATCTATCCCAGGGGGAGCCTTCAGGAGTCTGGACCCCATTGGAAAGCTCACTGAAAAATTAAAATAAGATCTGGGCAGGGTGGAACATACTGGCGATCCTAGCACTTAGGAGAGGGAAGCAGGAAGATCAAAAATCTGAGGTCAACCTGAGCTATATATAGTGAGTTTGAGGCCAGCCTGAGCTACATGAGACACTGTCCGTAAATTAATTAATTAAGACAACACAAAGCAGGTGCCGTGTTACCCAGTTCAGACTACAAAGTGTCAAAAGGGAGCAAAAGAATTCTGAGATTTAGAAACTCAGATGGGATATTTGCTATGGGATGCTGGTCCACTCTGTACCACACCCTACATACGTCATTGCCTAGTCCTTACAAGCCCCATGAGGTCAGCTCAGAGCAGTCAACTAACCCACTCAACATAGAAGAGCCGCTGAATGGCAGAGTCAGACCTTAGCTCAGGTATCTCCTCAGAACCTGTGTTCTAGATTGCCTCATGCAGACTACCTCTTTTTTTGGTTTTTCGAGACAAGGTTTCTCTGTGTAGCTTTGCGCCCTTCCTGGAACTCACTCTGTAGTCCAGGCTGGCCTCGAACTCACAGAGATCCGCCTGCCTCTGCCTCCCGTGTGCTGGGATTAAAGGTGTGCGCCACCACCGCCCGGTGCAGACTACCTTTTGACATACATCATTTATTATATGACTGAGACCCTGAGCTGGCTTTCACATATGTTGGCTTTAGTCCTGAAGTCTCTCTCAAGGTGGGAGGCATCACTAGCCCCATTGAATGACCTGGGAAAATGCATGCTCAGTGAAGTTAATAGGCCATGGTACAAGGAAGGCAGGAAACGGGGAAGGTCCCTAATGGCACCATAATTCAAGTTAATTCAAGTAGCTTGTGTGTTTTCATATTTCTTCATTGTTGGTTTTTATTTGAAGCAAAAGGATGCGAGAAATACAGGTCTGAGTGTTTTAGGACCAGGGCGCACTTTGAATGTAACTGTTTCTGAAAGCCAAATGGATAAGCCGTCTCGATGTGCTCCGTTGACAGAGACCTCGAACCCTGTCAGTCCTGTGTTGGCTATGCCCATCAAGTCAGAGCTAAATTTTGTTTGTTTGTTTTTGTTTTGTTTTGTTTTCTAAGACAGGGTTTCTCTGTGTAGCCCTGGCTGTCCTGGACCTCACTCTGTAGACCCGGCTGGCCTTGAACTCAGAGATCTGCCTGCCTCTGCCTCCTGAGTGCTGGGATTAAAGGCGTGGGCCACCACCCAGCAGTAGCTAAGTATTTTGAGAAGAGTTTTCGTGGCACAGTGTTTGTGGCTTCACGGTTTCCAATTGGCATCACCATTTATTAATCAATTTCAGATACTCCAGTGAACCAAACAGTCCTAACCCTTCTCTGCATGAAGCCCTGTTTTATAGAAGAAAATGCTGGGGGTCAGAGAGGTCAGGTTACCTGCTCTGCAGTCTAGATCATACACAGCTATTCAGTCGTTCAGACAGGTTTCCTGCCTCCAAGACAAAAACACAGTGCATGTGTCCTTGCGGAAGTACAAGATGGTTGTGTTTACCTCGCTGAGCATCCTTGTAACTTTTGACAAGTAACAAACAACCTCTCAGCCTGTCGTCTCACCCGTAATGCGTGATAATTGGACAGTGCCCAGGGGTGCTAGGGGGACTAAGTGAGACAGTGTACGTAACGCACCAGACTTCATGCCTGGCACCTGACAAGCACTTGACAAGTGACACTGAGCAGCAATGATAATATTGATTCATTGTCTGCCCTTACCACACCAAGTGTTACACATAAAATAATCCACATCCACAGGGGCTGGAGAGATGGCTCAGGGGTTGAGAGCACTGGCTGTTCTTCCAGAGGTCCTGAGTTCAATTCCCAGCAACCACATGGTGGCTCACAACCATCTGTAATGAGATCTGGAGCCCTCTTCTGGCCTGCAAGCACGCATGTAGGCAGAACACTGTGTACATAATAAATAAATAAATCTTTAAAAAAAATAATAATCCACATCCACACTCAAGAGCAGAGAGAATGTCAATGTACGCTCGCCTGCTACTCGCCTTGCTTTTCCACTCTTGTGTAGTCCAGGACCCGAACCTGAGGACGGTCCTGCTCACTTTTTAAGCTGGGTCTTCCCACATCAATTAAGATACTCGAGACAGCACACAGACGACATGCCCACAGGCCAGCCTGACCTAGGCTGTCCCTCCCTAAGATTCTCTTCCCAGATGATTTTACATCGCATCGAATGGACAGTTAAAAGTGACAGTCACATCATGTAAAAGGGGAAGGTGAGAAGCGACCCCACAAAGTTGTCCTCTGACCTAGGCACAAGTACTGTAGCAGGAATGTACCCGCTCTCACACGCTCACACACAGACACGCACTAGTAATAAGAAGTAATAATCCTTAAGAGTTCAGGGCCAATTCTGGCTACATAGTAAGACCCTGACACATTCCAAAATATATGGGGGCTGGAGAGATGGCTCAGCACTTAAGAGTATGTATTGCTGGCAACTCCAGCTCCAAGGAGATCTAACATCTCTGGCTGCCTCAGACATCTGCACACAAGTGAACACACACACACACACAGAGAGAGAGAGAGAGAGACAGAGACAGAGACAGTGACAGAGAGGCATACACACATAACTAAGATAAATAAGCAAAATATGAATTTTAAGACATCTACTGGAAGTACAATTCATTTTGGAATGGAAGGACAGCTTTATCTGCAGGAAACAATAAAGGTTTAAACCCTTTAGAAGGTACATTAGCTTAATGGCCCCGGAGAGAGAAAAAATAGCTATTTCCTGGCAGAGCCAAGTGAACCCAGCTGACTTCGCTAGCAGTTGCTGCGACACCTGAGTCTAGAATAAGGACATCAGAGTAAAAACTCAGCAAGGCAACCAACTACTCTGCTGGTCGCCTGGAGAGCACAGCTGGCTGCCACTCAAAGCCACACCCAGCTAGGACTTAGAGCCTTCCATCCTGGCCCTTGGCCATGGCATAAGCGAGCACCGCTCTCCAGTGAGGCTGCACGGGGTGACTGCCCATCTCTCCCCAGCCGGGAAGGCACTGCTTTCCCGGGCCTTCAGAAAGCAGCTTCCAGGCTGGGATGATGCTCACTGTGCAAACATGAAGACTTGAATTTAATCTCCAGCACCTATATAAACTGAGTGCGTGTGTGTGTGTGTGTGTGTGTGTGTGTGTGTGTGTGTGTGTGTGTCTCCTTGTGCTTTTTCTTTGTGTTTTTTTTTTTTTCTTAATTCTGGTTTATTTGTTTGTTTGGATATTTTGGCCTGTTTTTTGTTTTCTAAAGAGAGAGAGCTAGAGGTGTGGAGTTGGATGGGTAGGAAGGTGGGGGAGGATCTTGGAGGAGATGGGAGAGGGGGACTGTGATCAGAATATATCGCATGAAAATAACTTTATTTTCAGGGAAAAATAAAGCCAGGGCCTGTGCCATGCGCTTGTAACCTCAGCCCTGAGGGAACAGAGACAAGGGGATCCTGGGGACTTAACGTATCAGGCTAACCTAAATGATGTGCTTCCAGCTCCAGTGAGAAACCTTGTCCCAAAAAATTAAAAAATAAAAATAAAGGGGGAGACCCATAGAGGAAGAGCCAACGTTGACCTCTGGCCTCTGCTCAGGCATCACCACATACGCCCCACCTCTACCACTACCACCAAAATAACAACAGGTCGAAAAAAGCAGAAAGCACCAGCTACCACAGGGAGAAATCGATGGACCTAGGAAGGGAGCAAGGCCAGACAGGGCAAACAGGGCAGGAGCTGAGTACCCCTGTGCCTGCCTCAAGGACTTTCTCACCCAGGCCGCTGCCACAGACGGTCCTTAGATCTTCCTCACAGGGCTCATAGCCTGACCCTGTGCCTGGCTCTACCCCCAACTCCTACCCTTCTGTGTGTGCTCAGCACCCCAAGCTTCCCTTAAAACCTGAATAACTCTGCCTGTGGATGGATGGCACAGAACACTTGGCAACAAACAACCCCTGGAACTGGACAGGGAACAAAGAGAAGGGACCCTGGAGCTGCCACCCTCCAGGCCCAGTCACACAGGCAGAACTCACACGGTGGCTCTCGTGAGGCACAGGGCACTGTGGTGAGACCCACACCCAAACCCACACCTAAAGGGGTCAGGGCAGCCGAGCTCCAAAGGGTCAGGCTTAGCTGGACCAAGTGGGACCAGGCGTCTGGGCATAAGGAACAGCATACACCGAGGTAGGAAGCTGACTGTTTCTGCAGCCGGGACATCTCTGCAGCAGGATGCTGACAGCCACTGTTCTCTGAGAAGGCGGTTTCTCGTCCAAGAATAGGGCTTCAGACTGGGGAAATGGCTCAGTGGTAAAGTACTTGCCTCTAGCCCTCACAGGGCCCTGGATTCAATCCCTGGCTACCTGTCCCCCTCCCCCCCCCAAAAAAAAGAAAGAAAAAAGAGACAAAGCTTTAAATTTGGGATGGGGCTGAACCTCTAGACTGGGATAGAGTGGGTCCTCTGGAGGCTTTCTGGGGACTAGGCCTTGCTGTGCATGGCCGGGGAGAGGCCTGGGTGTCCCCCAGAATTCAGGTGAGGAGCTGGGGGGAGGAAATGAACGGGAGAGCTGAGTATCAGGTTCTGTGCCATGGAGCCCACCCAGAACAGCCCTGGTCCCTCAAGCCACAGTGAAAACCACATCAGAAAGATAAATTGGC
>CABHPQ010173239.1:0-15081 GCA_902168405.1 Peromyscus aztecus | reverse complement strand
TGCCAGGTGGATCTCTGTGAGTTCAAGGCCAGCCTGGTCTACAGAGCAAGAGCCAGGACAGGCACCAAAACTACACAGAGAAACCCCGTCTTGGAAAAAAAGAAAGAAAGAAAGAAAGAAAGAAAGAAAGAAAGAAAGAAAGAAAGAAAGAAAGAAAGAAAGAAAGAAAGAAAGAAAGAAAGAAAGAAAGAAAGAAAGGAAAGAGACAAATCATATGAAGAGTTCCTTTCCTAGCAAAGAAATACCCATGAAAAGGCCTAGGGTTGTGCTGGGGTAATGGGCACCCAGGCCCAGAATTGAGAGACCCGGGGGTTTCCAGAGACTGAAAACGGTTCACTCCCTAGAGCCCTTGGTGGAAGGAAGGCTGAGGCTAGGAAGGGACACAAGACTAGAAGGCCATGCTGCAGCAGGGACACAAGACAGAAAGCTGGCCTCCACCTTCTCCAGGTGTGGGCACCCAACAAGACAGGAGGCCTTGAGCACCTGTCCCCGTTACTGACGACTCCAGTCCTTAGTGTCAGCAGTCCCTCAGAGGATGTCAGGGCTTTGCTCCCAGCTGCAGAGCGTCCTCTCACAGGACCCTGGAAGTCCACCCTGTGGGGACACAGCTGTCTCCAGTTGTGACTAACCCAGGTTTGAGGCCAGACTTTCCATGATGGGGCAAACCTCAGAAAAAGCCCATTGCCTCTGCAGGGGCTTTCTTCCCCCATCTGCAGTTGGCTCATCCTGAAGTCACAGAGGGCTCACCTTCCTCTTCCTCATTTTCTGAGGCCCCCCTGTTTCTACGGGAAAGGCCCGGAGCCTGGCTCTTAGTCACCAGGCTGTTCTATCCTGGGCTCCTGCACATCTGCTTTCTAGGGGTTAGAGATGCAAGGCCTGTCTCTACATAGCCCCATATCCAGAGCCACAGACCACTGCGGGACAGACAAGAAAATTAACAGTTCAAATACCCAACATGGCATGCCTCACAATACAAATAAGCCCAGGCTCCTTCAGGGGCCTGGGGATCGGGACCTCTATCCAGCCTCAGTGAGTTGGGAAATGCTAACCCAGGAAGGTGATCCCTAATTAGGCCCTGAGGGTACAATGCTAGCCCGGATGAAAATCCAGGACAAAAATTTTAGTCAGGGGCCTTAGGAGATGGCTCAGTCAGTAACTTGTCCTGAAAACATGAAGACCTGAGTTCAATTCCCAGGACCTACATTTTTAAAAAGCCAGGCACGGAGATACAAGCAGGATGGCTGGGGCTTTGCTGACCACCAGCCTAGCTAAAATAATGGCCAGCTCCAGGATCAGTGAGAGACCCTGTCTCAAGAGAACAAGATGAAAAGTGATAAAACATGATGGCACCTGGCATTTTGCTTTCCTCCTCTGGCTTCTGAAGGTACATACACATACATATCACACACACACACACACACACACACTTCCCAAGGATTTCAGACAGGGACAAAGACAGGAACAGATTGAAGACAGCACCTTCCGGGTGTCATGAGCAGGTTGATTGGTAAACTATGTTGATGTTTACATTTCTGCACCCTGATGAAATGCAAGGGCCATCACAGAACTTACTCGACTGATGAAATTTCAACAGCTCTGACACCCATGTTCTTTCCAGACAGAAAGCATAGTTCAAGAGCCAGGAGCCCCTTTCCCTACTTCTGAATAGCAGAAGCACCTCTCTAGATGGAGCTTCAGGCTAGACTCATGGATAGAGACCCCTGTTGATGTGCTGCGGACACAGTGCGAGCAAACGAATGGGTTCATTTGTTACTGCGGCACAACCTACCCTGCTCCTGACGGAGCCATTGGCATGGGCTCTCCGGGGATGATCAGGGGACCAGCCTGTACCTCTAAGTTCATTTCCCTACTACTCTTCCTTCAGCTCTCAGAGAACCACAGAGGCTCTAGTCCTGCTTCTAGAAACTCTACCATTTACTGGCTCTGTGACCTTGGGAAGCTCAGCTGCTTCCTTTTAGGTTAATTTCACTATTTGGAAATTGAAAATAATAAGAACACTATCACCTCCTCTCAGTGCTGGATAAATAAATGCTGAATCTCTCCTAGCCTCAGTTACTATCTTAGGACCACCTTTTTCCCAGGGACCTTTGAGCTTAACTTAAAATGCAAATTCCTCCCAACACCCAAGCCAGGCTTACTGAATCAGAGCTACTGTACAAGGGCCCAGAAATCTGCACTTCTAGAAAACTCTCCAGGAAGTCCTTTCCATGGATGTTAAACAGCCACACTCTCAAGGTTTTGATTGGCAGGCAAACTTCCACTTTGGGGTGAAAAACAAAACAAAACGAAACTCAGTCTTTGGAGGCTGGCTTTGTCTGAAGTCAAGGATCATTGCCCTACAGCCAACACTTAGCCATTACCCCTCAGATGAAAGCCTGAGGCTTAGCCAGACGGTGGCGGAGCATGCCTTTAATCCCAGCACTCAGGAGACAGAGGCAGGCAGATCTCTGTGAGTTCAAAGCCAGCCTGGTCTACAAAGTGAGTTCCAGGACAGCCAAAAAAAAAAAAAAGCCTGGAGCTCACCAGTCAGCATACTTGGAGATCCAATAACCCATGCATGGACTCCAGCACATCAGGTGCTGAACTGAGAGTCTTGGGCAGTGCATCCCTTCCCACAATGATGCCCACCAGGGGATGGTGACCCTTACCTAGGCCAAGGAGATAGCTGCAAAACTAGGCCCTGATAAGATGCCTCCTGAGTACATAGAGTTCCCCAAAAGCCTCCCAGAAGAAAAGATAGCAAACCCGTGCACAGCTGCACCCTGGTCCCCACTGCTCCCCTCTGAGAGTGGCTCTCTCTCAACTCATGCCTCTGCCTTCAGACTCGTCATGAACTCTCTCTGAACTCACACAGAGAATCGCTATGACTTCCTACCCGTGGAGTCAGCTCTGCCCTCCTCACTCTGGTTCTCGGACACTTCTGAATTAGATTGCAGTTTGCCTTTCTGGTCCTTTGCTGCTGTGTTCCCAATCTCCTCAACTCTCTCTTCTCGTTCAGACTCACTTGGTGGGTTATATATAATTGAGTAGTTGGACAAAGGGGCCCCATGGAAACCCCCCACAACCCAGGCTATGGCCAAGGCTATCAGTTGCTCTCCGCAAACACCTACACAACTCACTGAACATGGAGAAATTGAGCTGGCGCTTTCTAGAGCCTTCACCCCTACAGACTAGTGTTCGTGGTCCTGGGAGGGACTCACAGAGCCTGAGGCAGCAGGCACAGGATCTGCACAGGTCTGCGCCAGATGGGGTCCCAGTGCTAAGAGAAGTGGCCTCAAGCCCCCATCCCTAACCCAGAAGCTGTCTGCAATTGATAACCACTTGTAAAAGAAGAATTAGTTCTCTCCAACAGAGTCTCACTGGAGATACAAACCACTCTTGGGGGAAGGCCCCATGCCCTGCAATAGATGGCCAACACAAAACAAATTCAATGGCATCTTCGGAGGTTCTTTGTCTCATAATGTTTTGTCTGGGCTTTTTTTTTTTTTAAATTCATACTTTTCCTTTGTATATCTATTACAGCTCCTGGTTTTGTTTATGAGACTCCTGTGTGTACCAACATGTGTTTCTACATCTATATGTGTTTCTCATGCATTTTCTTTCTTTCTTCTGTTTATTCGTTTGTTATAACCTATCCCGGTTGATTTGTTTTTGTTTTATCTTACTTTATTCTTTAGATGGCTGTGCTTTCTAATGAGAGACGGAAAGTGTGTGGATTCAGGTGGGAGGGGAGGTGAGGAGGATCTCAGAGGAGTAGGGGAGGAGAAACCATAATCAGAATATATTATTTGGGAAAAAAAATCTATTTTCAGTAAAATAAAAATAGGAAGAAAAAAGAACTGGCCTGGGAGAGGAGTTTAGATGCCCCTGTAACAGGTGCTGAAGGTGTCCTGGGCAACCCACCCCCTTGTCACGGATCTGAAACAAAGGTGCCCCCCTCCACTCCAGTGTGTCCAACTCTACGATGAATCAGGCTGAGTGTGTCACGGGTGAGCCTCTTCCTTGCCCAGCTTTGTCACTTGTCACTTGCTCTGTCCTGATTCTCACTTCCCCATAGACTTCCTCTCCAGAGAGAAGTCCCTCAGGAGTCACCTGGGGGGGCGGGATCCCTGTCTTCATGGGGCTTTGTTCAGGAAGTTGGAGCCAAGTCTCCGGTCATGGCAGAAATTACCTGGAGGCCACCTTTGCTCCAACTGTAGTCCCTGCTAGTGAGCCGCTCAGATCACAGGCAGAAAGGCTTGGCCGGGTGTGGTGGACCACACCCGTAGTCCCAGTACTGGAGACGCTGAGGTTTGACACCCAAGAGGTCTAAGACAGCCTGGGCTGCGTAGCCCTAACCTGCCTCAAAAACAAAACAAACAAACAAACAAAAAACACCAACAACAACAGCAATAACTGGACATGGTGACATCCATCTTTTCTCCCAGAATGCGGGGACAGAGGCACACAGATCTCTGTGAGTTCAAGGCCAGCCTGGTCTACATAGGGAGTTCGAGGACAGCTAGGACCACATAGTGAGACCACATTGGATCCAGAAAGGCTCACTGACCACATTAAAAAATAGTGAGTGTTTAATCCATGTAACACATGTGATGAGCAGGGGCCAAGACACAGGACAAGGTGGACACACTTGGGACCAGTGTTAGTAGCTCAGAGAATCCCTCTCCAGCTCCCAGGCTTCACAATGTTCATATGCCCTATTCTCTGCCACATCAGCCTTCCCTCCTGCCTGTGTGGATTCAGGGGTGGGCGCTGGGGGAGGGACGGGAGAGTCAGGAAGAGGTCCCTGCTGGAATCAGCACTCAAGAGCAGATCCACCTCATGCCGGTAGATTCCAGTTAGTCCGTTCAACAGATGGAGCTTTAATCTATGTTTCTTGGATACCATGAGTGTCACTCACGGGGTGACAGGACCTATGTCTGGCAAACGGTGAGGGGTAATCTGTCTCCCATTGTTCTGTCTGTAAGTGGCATTCTCGTGGCTTTCCTCACTTCACACACAACACATACATCCCATCTGTCCTGTGTCTGTCTCCTCCGCAGAGTTTCTCTCATATCCACCAGTGGAACTCAGGGTCCTTAATACTGCAGTGAACACAAGACCCACCCCCCCACCACTCCCCCCCACTCCCCCACCCCCTTTTTCAGAGTCTCGACCTCAGACCTGTAGGCCCAGCCACTCTTGTGTTACACCTGATGTCAATCCACGTTCTTCAGTAAGCAGGACTGGGGTTTGAGCGCTGGTCTGCTTGTCCCCGTATGTCTCTGAAGCCACTTAATGTGTCACTTGGGAACATGGGTTATCTCCTCTGCCAGTGGCAAGAGTTGGGACAGCGTCTTTTATTTCTATTGAAGCACCCCCTCGGAGAGACAGAGGTGAGGATAAGGATGGGGGGAGAGGGAGAGAGAGAGACTGCCCAGGAGAATCCACTGCTGAAGTCTGTAGGGTTCAGTGAACTCCATGACACCCGGATAACTGAGGACCCGCCTCCTTTCTAAGTCACCATCCCCGCCCAAGCAGCCAGAGGACAGGAAGAGGCATCCTGCTCTAGCTGAGCTCCCTACAAGGCCAGGGCTTGGTGTTTCCGAGGGGTCCTGACCTCACTGTGAACATCAGGATCCTCTCAGACCCGAAAGGCTAAACCGTGCCCGCAGTGACTGTAGAGGCAGGAGAATGTCCCTTCCCACCTGCCCCACTCATCACAGCAGTGAAGGTCAGCCTTTGTGTGGAAAAGTGTTTGCCACAGTCCCAGCACAGCAAGGGCAGGATAGAAAACAAGGGACACGTGCCTGCAGGATGACCGTGGAAAGATCTGCCCCACACAGAGCCTGACTTGGGGTTCAGGTCATCAGGTTCTACCACCACAGAGATGGCTGCCGCCAGGGTCTGGGAAGGACTCCCTTGATCTATTGCACGCCTCCTCCTTTGTTCTAGGCTCTCTGTCCCTCCCTGTCCACAGGGAGCTCTCTCCCCTGCCATCTTCCCTCCAATCTTCTATACCCCTTACGATGCCCCCCGGGGTGAAGGTGGGGACAGTGACGGTGACAACAGCTGGGACAAGCTCTGCTCCGGAAGAGGGATCTGAGTGGCACGTCCCATCATCCATAGCAAACACTGCCCGCCAAACGGTGCCCTACACACTTCGTGTGAGCCTAGTTAATCTTGACTAGAGAGAGTCCTGTGGAACCGCGGCCCCTTTAACAGATAGAAAAGTGAGATCGCTTGCCTGCAGTCAACCGAGTGACAGGATTGGAATCCAGGCAGCGGACTCTGCTGATTGTCTGGCCACACTCCTCCTGTGCTAATCACAAACAGGCACTCAAATTTGGGAATGAACGAGCTTGCTCACAAACGAGACTCCCGTTACATAGGTTTCGGTGGCAGTTCAGTGATAACCCTGGCTCACTTCTCTGCTTCCTTACGGCTTCTGCATGTCAGCTTTGACCTCTAGGTGGACCTCTATGGAGGCTGAGAGATGGACCTGGAACTCCAGGCACCTGTATCTACACCACAAGGGGAGAGAGTGTTTCTTCTGTGTCCCTTGGCAGACTCAAATGTCATACTCCCTATTTGGAAAAGGACTGCTAATGTCCTGGTTGGTTTAGGGCAATCAGAAGTCCCTTCAATATTCCATCAAAAGGAGAATCTGGGTGTTCTCAGGACGTGGTGGGAGGATGTGAAAGGACTGAACAGCCATTACCCCCACCCATGCCTCCCTACAGTGCCTCACTCCCCTCCCTAGGGTTTCCCTCCATCTTGTCCTCATTCCTATTCTGGGGAAGTGAGGTGTCATGGGATCCTTGAGAACGGAAGGGTAAAATGCGGAACGCATTTTTGCACTGAGTGAGTGAGGCCCGAGCTGGTCATGGAAGTATATAAGATAATCAGAGTTTCGATGTTAATTAGATTACCCTCTTTGCACAGTCTCAGCTATGCCTCCTGGGGCCCCGCCACCCACTACGTGCTTCTGTTCCCACACTGTCCCCTGCTCCCGCTATGCTGTTTTCTTCAGAGACCATCTCTCTATCCAGATCTGTATTCTTTATGGATCTGTATTCTTTATGTGGGTTTCCTTGTTTGGTGTTTCTTTTCCACACTGGAACCAACACTCTGGAAGAACATCTATTTTGTCTCATTAATCACCGAGATAAAACAGCCTGCCACATAACAGGTGCTCAGTAAATACTTATGGGATGAATGACCAGCGCCCCTGTGTTGCTATAGTAACAAGCTCAGGCTCTTCCACCTTGAGTGGCCTGATGAAAGACTGTCATGCTCACCTTTAATGTGGCAAACCCTAGAAAGCCAACTGGAGAAAGACAAGGAGAACACCATTCTACCAAAGGGACTCAGACTGTCCTGGTAACAGAACAGCTGACCTATCCACACGGCTTGCTAGTGGTCTGTGCCGATCGCACAGTTCAGCAGACTGGGTATGGTTTCTGGTTTTTGTTTGTTTGTTTTAGAAGAGAGCTTTATTTTGCTTCAATACAGTTCTGACCCAAGGCCGAGGCCAAGGGGCCTCACTGAGTGATGATTTTATTCCTGTCAAAGTCCTGACGCAGCACAGGGCACGGAACAGCAAGGGCCAGGCAGCTGTGTACGTGAGCACGTCCTCTGGTCTCCCTCCTTATAACACTACTGGGACTCAATCACAGGCGCTCCAGCTTAATCACTTCCCAAGGGCCCTGCCTCTAAGGCAGGACCATAGTCAGCTTAAGCGTCTTCCCTCTCAGCACCTCACAGCGGGTTACATTTTGACCCCCGAAACACTGAGGGGTACACTCAAACCTCATCCAGGCCACAGTGCTGTGTCTCTAAGTGGTCCTTCGTTGTTTTGCTTTATTTTCTGAGGCTCTAGAAATCAAACCCAGACCCATACGCTTGTTACATGAGAGCTAAACCACTGAGCTACATCCCCAACCCTGGCGGCCCCCCAGTTTTTAACCAGCAAAGCCATTTTGTCTATGCACACTTCATGAATGTGAAACATACAATGTTCACAAACCTTTTTAGTTCCCTATTTTAAAGATCTATTACGTGCTTGAGGGCTTAGTCTGCATGTATGTCTAGGCACTACATGCATGCAGTACCTACAGTAGCCA
Source organism: Peromyscus aztecus (assembly GCA_902168405.1). NCBI lineage: Eukaryota > Metazoa > Chordata > Mammalia > Rodentia > Cricetidae > Peromyscus > Peromyscus aztecus. Next base: position 6,955 of record CABHPQ010173239.1, on the reverse strand, counting down.
GAAGAGGGCACTGGGACCCGTGGAACTGGAGTTATACATTGATTGTGAGCCTCCCTGTGAATGCTGGGAATTGGATGCAGGTCCCCTGCCGGAGCAGCCAGGGCTGTCAACAGTAGCATCTCTTTAGTCCCAGGGTCTTTTTAAAAATAATTTGTTGCTGTCACTATCGTGTGTACATGTGACACAGCATGGGTGTGGAGGTCGGGGCAAGTTTTGGGGATTGGTTCTCCTCTTCCACCGTGGGCTCTGAGGTCTAACTCAGGTTGTCAGGATTTGCTCAACAAGTGCTTTTGCCCACGGAGCCAGGCACCAACCCTCTTTTCAGCTCTTGATGATCATCGAATTTATCAAGATTGCATGTGCAGGTGTGGCCACGGCTGGCTTGCCTTGGCTTGTGCTAAATGAAGGAGTGCAGGTGACAACACAATGTCACATCGTTAACATGATCCCCAACCACAAAGTGAGGATAATTCTATTGTTTTTCCCCATGTGATCTCAAGACACAGTGTGATTCCTGAAACACAAATGAGGAAAAGTATAGAAGTCCACAGAATTAGAGACCATGCTGGCCGGGCGTAGTGGCACAGACCTGCCATCCCAGCAGTACTGAAACCAAGACTAGAGGTTAGTGAGTTCCAGGCCAGCCTGGGCTATATAATGAGACCCTATCTCTAAAACAAGCAGACAAAAATGGGTCAGGGGATGTAATCAGCTTGTCTTAAACAATTCATGTAACCAACTTATTTAGAAGGAGAAGAAAGAGGAGCAAGGGAGATGGTATAATTCGTAAAGTGCTGGCCACACAAGCATGGGGGCCTGAGTTTGGATTCCCATGACCCAAGTAAAAGTCCAGGGCTATATCACATGTCTACAACCCTAATCTGGGGGTGCACAGGAAGGCAGATCCCTGGAGCACACTGGCCAGACAGTCTAGACAAATTAATGAGCTACAAGTTTGGTGAGACACCCTGCCTCAAAAACTGTGATGGAGAGTATTTGAGCTAGACACCTGATGTCAACCTCCGGTTTCCATGCACGCCTGCACACACCCAGACACGCATACACAGACACCACACAGACACAGTTTAAAGGGGGATTTAGGTGAGTAGATCCATGGAGTTCCAGGCCAGCAGAGCTACACAGTAACATAGTGAGACCCTGTAGAAGAGGGGGGGAGGGGGAGGAGGAGAGGAAGAGGAAGAAGAGGAGGAGAGGAAGAGGAGGAGGAGAAGGAAGAGGAGGAGGAAGAGGAAGAAGAGGAGGAGAGGAAGAGGAGGAGGAAGAGGAAGAGGAGGAAGAAGAAGAGGAAGAGGAGGAAGAGGAGGAGGATGACGATGAGGACAAGGAGGACATGGAAGACGAGGACAAGGACGAGCCACCACTCTGCCTGGCTTCAAATCCCAGTTCAACTTCTTACTACCAGGCTGGTGTAGGACAAGCTGGTGGGTCTTTCTGAGCCTCCATTTTCTTCCACCATAGCATGTAACATACTCTAAGTAACAACTGTAGAGCTGTGAGGACAAATGAGTTACTTTGTGTGACGCAGGAACACCCCACTCAGGTCAGAACTAAGTGCTGGTTACTGCAGTGTGTGACCCAGTGTTGCACAAATCAGTCACCACACAAGTCTCCCTCATTTACACACACACACACACCACACACACCCCATACAAGTCTCCCTCACTTACACAGCCACCCCATACACACACACCCCCCATACAAGTCTCCCTCACTTACATAGCCTCCCCACACACACCACACACACAAACCCCACACACACCACACACACCTCACACAAATCTCCCTCACTTACACAGCCACCACACACACACACACACACACACACACACACACACACACACTCACACACGACTCAGCCAAGCTTGTTTCACATCCTGTGCACTGTGTACTTTGTGGCTTTGTCAACCTTAGAGCCAAATCCTTCCTTGCTCATTCTCATTGTTCTCATTCCTAACCGAATGTCATTGTGACCTCATGCAATGTCATGCTGGAGCAACTTAGAAATCCTTCTAATTGCTCCTACAGCACGATATTCATTATCCATTTTCTCTCATAACCTTCTCAGCAGTGGCATCGTCTTCCCCAACACACCAGTGTTTGAGAACAGAGCTTAATGAAGTGAGATGAGCTTGGGGTCCAATCCTCGCACTGCTACGTCCAGCTGTGGGGATGTGGGCAAGCTGCTCAACCTCTCTAGCTATGACCATTATTCTCACGAAAAGGATCAGGAAATAAAGAATACAAAGACCAAAAAAATAAACACGAGATTCTTGGGGTGTGGTGGTGCATGCCGGTAATCTCCGTGCTTGAGAGAAACTGAGGCAGGAGAGCGAATGTGAGGACAGCCTCATCTACACAGTGAGACCCATTCTCAAAAGACAAAAGGAAACAAACATTACGAGTCTCACCCTAACCCTAACCAAAACCCTGACTCTAACCCTGACCCTGACCCGAACCCTAACCCGAACCCTAACCATGTGTTGTTGTCTATTTAAAAAAAAATAAATAAGGCCGGTCAGTGGTGGTGCACGCCTTTAATCCCAGCACTTGGGAGGCAGAGGCAGGCGGATCTCTGTGAGTTCAAGACCAGCCTGGGCTACAGAGTGAGTTCCAAAACTACACAGAGAAACCCTGTCTCAAAACACAAAAAACAGAAACAAAAAAAAAATCCCCTTTCATTGTCCTTAAATGGAATTAAAGGTTAGGCTGTGCGGTGCACCCAGCAGAGCTTGGCATACGGGAATACATGCAGATACAACTGTGTTCAGTAAGTGCTGGGAGATTAATGGCGTTTCTTTAGAGCAGAGAAGCTGCCTTGAGTAAATTGCTCGCAGTTAAAGGAACTGCGCCCTGGTGCCTTGGCTCGAGCGGTCCGTCTCTCTTCTGGATTCCATGACCTTTCGCCCAGTTTTGTGTTGTCACCTCACCATTTCCCCTCATGAAATTCGAGAGGTGATATTTTGAAATTGTTTCATTGAGTTTCATTTCCTCTTCATGGGCAAGCTTAACCTGTTTCTCAATGTAGCCAGAGCAAAGGAAGAAGAATTTTGAGGGCCTGTGAGAGTGGAGTTGGGCCAGAGACTCGGCCAAGCTTTCTCTCCTCCGTCGCCCAGGCCTCAGCACTTCTTCTGGTTCTCTCTAAGCAGGTCTCTCTCAGGTGCCTCCACTTCTCGCCTGCCCTCCCTGTCAACTCACCCAGAGCACTGGAGGATAAACACCAAGCCTTGTGAGGAACTCGGGTGATGGGCGCCTTTCTGCTCACTAAATGTTCTCAGTGTGTGTAAGGGGGACTTGGTGTCCCCCTCCAGGACCCCAGAGCCTCTGAGAGTGGGGAGGGCTTGGCCTGAGCATCACCCATGTCTCCAGGGCAGTGGGAATCTTTAGAACACTGTGTTTTTATTGTGGTAAAATACACATAAGCTGAAGCTTACTATTTTAACTTTTTTTGGGGGTAGTTTTTATTGGGTATGTGTGTATTACTGGATATTGAACCCAAGGTGTGCTGTAAGCTAGGTAAATACTCATCTACTGAGCCATTAGCCTCCTTTTGGCTTGTTTATTTCAGTTTGTTTGTTTGTTTGTTTGTTTGTTTGTTTGAGACAGGGACTCAATGTCTAACCTAGAACTCCCTATGCAGACCAGGCTGGCCTCCAACTCCCAGAGAGCCTCCTGCCTCTCCCTTCTGAGTGCAGGGATTAAAGGTGTGCGCACCATGCCAGTTACATGAGGCTTTTTTAAGTGCAAAGCTCAGTGGCATTAAGCACACCTACGCTGTTGCACAATCATCACCACTATCCACCTCCAGAGCAAACACAAACTCCATATTCATTAAGCACTGACTTCCCCGCCCACATACGGCCCCAATCCCCACATTCTATTTTCTACATCTTCAGATGCAACCCCTGAGGAGCCCTGTGGAAGTCAAGTTGTGGCATGCTTGCCCTTTTGAAAGACAGACACTTTGGTAGCAAGATGTCTGCAGGAAACATCAAGACGATCTCCTCCACTGCGCTGGTTCTGACTGACAGTCTGAGGGGCTGGAAAGGATATCTCATTTTTGCCATAAAGTAACCTTTCCCCACAGACAAGAATACCCAAAAGATCTTTCAATGAATTGTGATCATCATCATCATCATAATAAATATATATACTGGGCATGGTGGCGCTTGGGAGCTGAGGCAGGAGGGTGGTAGGTCCAAGGCCAGCCTCTGCTACATATAAGTCCCAGGATAGCTTAAGCAACATAGCGAGGCCTTGTCTCAAATAACCAAACGCATACATGCACACATGCACACACACATACACACATACATATACATACATACATACATACATACATACATACATACACACATACAAACTCCTGAAGGGCATGAGGTATCCTGCATTCTACCCCTGAGATTCTCAAGCCCACCCTTCCTCTCCCCCACTGGTGTGTGTGTGTAGGGTTGTTTAAAAAAAATTGTGGAGCATGGAAAGATGGCCCAGTGGTTAGGTGCACTGGCTGTTCTGAGTGAGTTCAATTTCTAGCAACCACATGGTGGCTCACAACCATCTGTAGTGGGGTCTGATGCCCTCTTCTGGCATAAAGTAGTCCATGCAGATAGAGCACTCATATACATAAATAAATCTTTAAAATAAACTTATGATCCCAGACATATACACCTGTACACACACACACACACACACACACACACACTTTCTGTGATCTACTTCAGTTCATCTTTTGACCAAAAAACCAACACGTCTGTGAATCCTTTCTGCCAGGAAGGCCTTCCAGCTTCTCCCAAGGCCTCCTCCTTGGTCCAGTCACCACTTCTAAGGTTCCTGATGGCCTCTCTCAACCTCCTACCCTCGGGCTTCCGGCCAGCTCCTGCGGGAAGAAGGTGCGCTCTCCATAAGCTGCCAAGCCCTCCCTGTGGTTTCTATTACTTAAAGAAACCCAAGCTCCCCTGGGCACCAGCCCCCACCCCCACCCCCCACAGCTTCCCCCTCAGAGAACTGGCTCAGCTGTCCGCTGGTAAATGAACAAGCATCACCCAGGCAACGGCCTGGCCTGCAGCCGGATGACTCCAGGCCTGACGCTCCTCCTCCCAGCCTCACTCAACCGCTCAGCGGCTCAGCTGCATCTGCAAGGCTTTCTTTTGCTTGTCAGTTTGCAATGGCTCTTTTGCAGATTGGCTGCAGCCGGGCTGAGGTCAGAAGCCCTGGATTCAAGGAAGGCAGCTCCGTGCCCGGGCAGGAATTTTTTTTTTTTTTTTTGGCACCCTGGGGTATTTCCCCATCGTTATAATAATATCTAGAAGAACTCGGTGTGATGACACATGCTCACCCTTGGGCAAAGTGGAAGCCACAGAGACAGCAGGGGCATCAAGATAATTTGCTAATGCTCTGACCCCACAGCCCGCTTCGATCCAGCAGCCTACTTACCACCAAGCCGTGTGGGCTTCAAGGACGCCACACGTATGACTAAAGGCCAGCCTGTACTTTCATAAAACGAAGCATTTCAGAAGTTGGAGAGGGAAATGGTGGGTACCGAAGTCTGGAAGAGAAGGGTGAGGAAGGGGTGATGAACTCTGGCCAACAGGGATTGAGTGAGAGCGAAGAACAGGAAGTTTCAGTGTGTGGCGGCATAGGCCAGAGACTAGAGAGAACAGTGATGTATTGTGGGCCAGGGGATGTAGCTCAGAGGTAGAGCACTTGCTTAACATGCACAAGGTCCTGAGTTCACTCCCCAGCACCACAAAAATAAAATATTTATAGCAACAAAAAGGATGTATGATACATTTCAAAAATCTAGATGAACTTTGAAGGTTTTTATCATTAAGAAGCAATCAGTGGCCAGGTGGTGGTGGTGCACGCCTTTAATCCCAGCTCTCGGGAGGCAGAGCCAGGCGGATCTCTGTGAGTTCGAGGCCAGCCTGGTCTACAGGGCGAGATCCAGGACAGGCACCCTGTCTCAAAAAAACAAAACAAACAAAAAAAAAAGCAATCAGTGGGCTGGCTAGACAGCTCAGGCAGTAACGGTGCTTGCCACCGACCCTGACAACCTGAGTTTGATCCCCAGAACCCACAGGGTGGAAAGACAGTCCTCCATGCACAAGGCTGCTGCTACTGTCGTTGTCTCGCTGAAGAGCGCCCTCTGCTGTTAATATTTCTCCAGGCAGGCACCTCCTACCACCCGGCAGTTTGTAAAGGGAATTGTAGACTTAAGGGGGTTTGCTCGCCGCCGTTAGAGGCATTCTGAGGGATCCGGCCCTTAGATGACTGCCCCAAATAGACACAAATTCCCCCACCAATGTTGGGTTGACAGTCATCTGTCAGACATCGGACATCTCTAAAGCGTCAAGGAGAGCCATAAAGTGCCTACCTTAGTGAAGACTCTGGAGATTTCAAAGCTCATGGAAATGAAGACCCTCCCTCCAAACACTGGCTTAAGCCCAATCTCTCATCCTCCATCCCACACCCTGGTGCTGGCCCTCTGCTCCAGTCCCTTCCACCTTGGGGTGTCTCAGTATGGCATTCTCATCTTACTTTTCTGTGTTTGCCAGGGACTCTCTGACTCTGCCTCTACTCTTCCCAGAATTCTTTTAGTCTGGCTTTCCTGCTCAATCTCTTCCTGCCCAGCTATCAGCCAATCAGCTTTTTATTAGCAAATGAGAGCAATACATATTCATAGTGTAGAAAAGGATTGTTCCACAGCAGAAAATCACATATGTATTTGATAAAGGATTAATATCCAAAATATATAAAGAACTATTACAGGGGCTGGAGAGATGGTTCAGCAGTTAAGAGCACTGGCTGCTCTTCCAGATGTCCTGAGTTCAATTCCCAGCAACCCCATGGTGCTGCACAACCATCCACAGTGGGATCTGATGCCCTCTTCTGGAATAAAGGCATACATACATATATAAAATAAATAAATAAATCTTTT
>CABHPQ010173238.1:26025-46452 GCA_902168405.1 Peromyscus aztecus | reverse complement strand
CCTCAGACATGGCTAGAGGTTTGCCACAGATGATCGAGAGCCCATCAAGTTGACGAGCTAACCACTATGCTTTGCACTGGGTGGCGTCCAGGCCCACAGGCTGGGCATGTGGCCAGCAAAACTCCCCAGGAACCCACCCCTCTCCTCTTTCCTTCCTATACAGTCCTGCTGTGTGGGATGCACTCAGGTCAGACCTCATTGCTGTGACCGAATGCCTGACAAGAGGGAGGAGGTTTATTTCAACTTTCCAGGGCACACAGTCCAGCATGGGGGGTGAGACACAGCAGCAGGGGTACGATGAAGTCCTGTGACTGAAGTCAGGAAGTGGGGCTGCTTCACAACCTTGGAAAATAGTACCACCAACCGGAGACCATGTGTTTAAACACATAAACCCGTGGGAGACATTTTGCATTCCAGCTTCAGGACAGAGGGGTTGTTTGATAGCCCTCCACCAAGCTAGGTTGGGGTCCTTTTGTGATTTCACGGTCCTCTCCCTGACCCCATGCTTACGCTCTCAAAGTCCCCCAGTCCATCAGTTCTGCCTGGCTACTTGTCAAACTCTGCCTCACAGCATGTCTTCTGTGTCTTGTTCACGTTTTTGCATTTCTCACAAGTTGCGTAAGGGTCTGACATGTAGTAGGTGGCCATCTGTTCCTACATTGGTATAGACCTAGTGTGTGCCAGGGGCTGTGAAGGGCAATGGGTATACTGTGGTGATGAGGCAAAGCTCTACCCTCAACAGTGTTTAGTATACTGGAAAGGCTAAGTTTGTCTCCCTGATGTGACTGGATGTAGGACACAGGCCACAGCTCCAGAGAGCTCCTTCTCATCTTAGGGTCTGGAAAATGGTGTTGCCTTAGAGGACAGTTCCAGGAAAGTAGGTTCAGGGCAGTGCTGAGGACCTGTATCGGGAGTAAAGTACAGTCCTTGGCTTACAGAACACGGCAATCACCAGACACACCAGGCTCTTTCTGGTGTGTGTGTGTGTGTGTGTGTGTGTGTCCAGAACCTATCTCCACCCATCTTCTGGAATCGGTAGGAGGGTGTGGGAGTCTAGGGAGGTCCTCAAGCCAAGAAATGGAGCTACTGAGTCATGGGGGTTCATAATTCTATGCGAATCCTCACAACTTTGTGAAGCAGGTTCTGTGATTCATACACCTATTTTGCCAGTAGAGGAAACAGACCCAGAGAGATTGACTTGTCCAAGGCGGCCCACCGGGTTGGCAGCAGAGTACACGTGATGTCTGGATGCCCATCCCTTGTTTTTTTCTGCTCCTACTGCCTCTACTTCTCAGCATGCTGAGATGTCCGGCTGTGTGTCCTCAGCCCAGTTAATGTGCGAACCCAGGGCTCACGCAAGCCGGGCACAGTCTACCAACTGCGCAGCCTCTTCAGCCCCTGGACTTTCAACTCCGGACCGATGCTGTTTGAGTTGTGGGTTCAGAGCACAGACTGGAGGTGATGTCACGGCTCTGTGAGTTGCCAGCTTTTTGAAGCTAGCAAGTCACTGAACTTTTTTCCAAGTCTTGATTTCTTCATAGTCATAATTGTAAGCTTTCTTGTGAGGTTATTTTTAAAGTACCGGTGTGATGACCCAAGTGGAGAAAACTCTAATGGAGCATGGTACAGCTTTCAGAACACAGTGGCTGCTGCCTCGAAAAATCCCAAAGTTCTCTTCTCTTTGCAGAAGCTGAAAGCCAAAGGGTGGATGATCTCACCTCCTTCCCCGGAAGGAAGATGCAGAACTTCCTGGGAACCGCACATCCCTCCTTCCTCCTTGGAGCCCAAATTCCAAGAAGTGCAGCTAAAATTGGCCCTCAAACAGCTTTTGCAGAGCACGCCGCAGCTTTTTTGGGCCTAGAGAGCCAGTTTCCATGATGAAAGTGGCACAGAAGGAGAGACCCAGCTAAAAACAGCCACCGCCCAGGCTGGTGTTAACAGGATGCAGCCTACCCTAAGATCTGGTGGTTTAGCCGCCCAGGCTTCCGCAGCTGTTTCATGTATGGCCACTAGGTGGCGGCATCGCAGCGTGCGGCGGGGGAACACGCTCCAGGACCCTAATGATAAAGCCCTTCTCCAAGTGAGGCCCATAGAACATTCACTGGCTGCAAAATTCGCCCCTAAATTGTCTTGCTTTTACTTGGGGACATGCATTTGCATTACGGGAGCTCCACGGAAGTACTTCTTCGAGGGGCTATCTTGAAGGGGTTAGAAACCAAAGCTGAAAGTGTGTGAATCAACTCATGTGGTACCTTGGCTGCAAACATCAGATACCTAATTCACCTAACCCATCAGGTTCACCGTGCCAATCTGGCTTCTTTTAGAACGTTCCAGCAGGGGCTGCAGAGAGTTGAGGGGGAGGTGTGCATTTGGGGTAGAAGCCAGTTGCCTCCTTCTCTGGGTGCAGGCAGAGTGGCTGTCTTGTCCCCTGAGGCCACTGAGGTATTTTAACCTACATCCTGAATGGGGGGCGGGGGGGGGAGTTGCTGAGGAGATTGTTTTTAGAACAATTCTGCCACACAAAGAGGACTCAATGCTGGTTTCTTTGCGTGAGTATGTGTGTGGCAAATGCATTTGTAAATGGGGTACATTTATCTGGGCACGTGGATAACGGAGACCAGAGACTGAAGTTGGGATGCTTTCTTTAATTGCTTTTCCCCCTTATTATTTTGAGACAGGGTCTCTCACTGAAACTGGAGCTCAACATTCTGGCTGGCCAGTGAGCTCCACATTGCTGGGGTGACAGACACTTGTAGTGACCCGCTCCCTTCACCTGGATGTTGGGGGATCCTAACAGGTCCTCACACTTGCATGGGAGGTGCTTTACCCACCCAGGCACCTCTCTAGTCTCATTGTTTGTTTGTTTATCGCTATTTTTTTCAGTATCTCTCTGGTCTGGTATATATTAGATGCTTAACCAATATATATCAACTTTTCCCATCCCAATGCTTGCGATCAGAAGTGCTTTGGGTTTAGGATGTTGGAATATGCATAGATACAGTGAGGTATCTTGGGAAAAGTCCCCAAGTCTAAACATTGAATTCAGTTATGTTTTGTATATACTTTTATGCGTAGCCAGAAGGCAATTTTATTCACTATTTTTCATGCACCTGTGTTTTGTTTGCAGCTGTCATGGGAGGTCACATGTGGAATTTTCCACTGGTGGTCTGATGTCCTAAGTTTAGATTTTGGATTTTTGAATTAGGAATGCCTATTATCTTAGTTTGGAGGACCCCAGAGGAAGGTGAACAGGATGAGGCCAACGCACCACAGGATAGTGTCCAATGTTGGCCCCAGGGAAACTCCTTTAGAAATGTGAATTCTAGACCCTGTCTGGGCCCATCTGAGGCAGAACCTTCCTGGACATCCTCTCCAGGGGTCTCAGAACGTGTAAGATTTGAGATGCTCCACGCCAAGGCTTCTTCTGATCCTACTGACCTGGAATTTGCTTCTAGCTCTGGGAAACAATTCTCAGGTTCTCATCTTTGTGAAACTCAACCGTCAGGCCAGCCCTGCGTGATAACCTTTTCTCTCATTTTCACAAACATGTCTAGCTGTCTTTGCTTGTGCATAGGTGTGTCAGGGTGAGGCACTGCCTGTGAACATGTGTGTCAGGGTGAAGCACTGCAGTGTGCACAGGTGTGTCAGGGTGAGGCACTGCACTGTGTACAGGTGTGTCAGGGTGATGCACTTTACTTTGTACAGGTGTGTCAGGGTGAGGCACTGCAGTGTGTACAGGTATGTCAGGGTGTTGCACTGCAGTGTGCACAGGTGTGTCAGGGTGAGGCCCTGCCTGTGCACAGGTATGTCAGGGTGAGGCACTGCAGTATGCACAGGTGTGTCAGGCCGATGTACTGGTTGTGCACAGGTGTGTCAGGGTGATGCACTTCACTGTGCACAGGTGTGTCAGGGTGATGCCCTGCCTGTGCACAGGTGTGTCAGGGTGAGGCACTGCCTGTGCACAGGTGTGTCAGGGTGAGGCACTGCAGTGTGCACAGGTGTGTCAGGGTGAGGCACTGCAGTGTGCACAGGTGTGTCAGGCTGAGGCACTGCAATGTGCACAGGTGTGTCAGGCTGAGGCACTGCAATGTGCACAGGTGTGTCAGGGTGAGGCACTGCAGTGTGCACAGGTGTGTCAGGGTGAGGCACTGCAGTGTGCACAGGTGTGTCAGGGTGAGGCACTGCCTGTGCACAGGTGTGTCAGGGTGAGGCACTGCAGTGTGCACAGGTGTGTCAGGCTGAGGCACTGCAATGTGCACAGGTGTGTCAGGGTGAGGCACTCCTGTGTGCACAGGTGTGTCAGGCTGATGCCCTGCCTGTGCACAGATGTGTCGGGGATGCATTGTGCGCATCTGTTGGTTGTTCTGCCTCCGTGAGCTCTCAGCCTGCAGTTTTGCTAGCTACTTGGCCTCCGGCTGAAGCATCTTTCCTGTCACCCCAGTGACTGGAAAGTGGACAGCTCTGGCTGTTCTCTCCTTCTTCACCTCTGGCCACCTTACATGTCTCTCACACCCACCCGTTTTCTCTCTATTTCTTTGCTGTTGCCTGGGATTTCACGGTCGAGCTTTTGGGGCTATCACTATATCTGCTATATATAGTCTCTGCCCCTGTTTGTGTAACCAACACATGGTAATACAAAAACAGGGAAAAGGGCCCCAAGGGACGGGGTAAAATGAGGGGCAGCCAATCCTCGTCATTCACAGTGTGTCCCACAGACTGCAAGCTTCACAGTGGTGTAGCTAGAGATGCTGGGCTCCATCCAGGCCCACAGAGTTGGCATTTGCATCTACTCTGCCCTCCCCCCCCTCCATGACTCTGCATGTGAAAGCATTTAAATTGCATTTGAATTCAGTCTGAGGACCTGGTGGGTAAGCAGGCCCTGCTGGACCAGGGTGGGTTGCTGGAGGATGGGAATGCCTCTTGGACATTATTAGCACAAGTGGCTGGACTGGAATTCTTTTATATCCTTGACCTGACTCAGGATGGTCTCAATTAGTTCAGGACACAACTACCAAAGAGATGTAACCGGGCCCATATTCATCATCCCCTTGATAACCGAAGACCCTTCAATGTTCATTGCTGGATCTTAGTTTAGATTTCTTGAGTCAATGACAGGGGCGGGAGGTGTGGACAATTTCTCCAAAGGATTTGAAAGTGCAGCTAGAATGAAATCTTGGCAGACAACCAATAGCTTAGAACTATGAAGCTGCTTTACAAGTACCATCCCCCTTGCCAACATCACTGCCCCGCTCTGCCCCCCAGAGCGGCTGCTCTCCAGTGAGGTCCTCAAACCAGCCATCCCCCCCTGCCAACATCACTGCCCCCCAGAGCGGCTGCTCTCCAGTGGGGTCCTCAAACCATAGCTTCAGCTGTTCCCAGGGCTTGGTCTGACATCTAGATTCCTGAGTTCACACAGAGCTACTGAATCAGAACTATTGGGAGCAGGGCCCAGCAATATGGTTTCAAGTCCTGTGCTGCCCCCAAAGCACACTTAGGAACTAGTGTCCTCTCGATGTGTGCTCTGGGGCCAATTGTCACTGCTAACTGGCCTTTTTGTCCATGGCCATAGTCCCTCCACTGCTTTATTTTGTAATGTGAACTAAAGGTCCCAGAAAAAATGCTGGGCTGCTGTGTAAAGGCTTTCCAAACTCACTGATTAGAACTGTGATTGCCAGGAGATACGTTGTCCTGGGCTGTCTTTAGTCCCCTTAAAAACCATTTATTGCTCCATTGTGTTTGACCTCACATGCTCGCAACTATTAGGTAAGATCTTGAAATGTACAAACAAATGCCTACCTTCCAACAACTCAAAGGCTAAGAATGTCATCAGATAACATCTGAGGCAGAGATTTCTTGCTTTTCTGTAATCTGCCTGCTTATTTCCATCAATGTAGTTTGCATGTGCATGTGAGAGTGCCTGTGTGTGTGTGTGTGTGTGTGTGTGTGTGTGTGTGAGAGAGAGAGAGAGAGAGAGAGAGAGAGAGAGAGAGAGAGAGAGAGAGAGTTGGCTAGAGGTTAACTTTGGGGGTCATTCTGTGGGGGGCTCCAAAACAGATTGACCACACAGCTGCCATGACAGGCTTAGAGGTCCAGACATAGCTTCTGGTAGGCAAGACCTGGACCCAGGAAGAGTCATAAGCTGACCCCACCCAGGGAGGGCCTGAATCTAAGAGGAAATACCTGATATTCCAAACATTCCCTATACCAACAATCAGGGTCTTGAACCCTGGAAATCCCCTCACCCTAACCTCTGCTATGATTAAAAACCCCACCCTGCCTGGGCTCTGGGCTCTCTGCTCTCACTGCTGCAACAGACAGGCAGAGAGACCAAGCTCAGAGCCTGCAGATAATAAATAATCCTGATGTTTTAACATTAGGATTCGGTCTCTGTGGTGGTCTTTTGGGGGTCCCTGAAATCTGGGCATAACAATTCCTTAGGTGTTACCCACCTTGTCTTTTTTGGCAGGTTCTCACTAGGCCAGGGACGTTCTGATTAGGATAGACTGCCTGGCCAACAACCCTCAAGGATGCTTATCTCTGGCTCTCCAGCACTGGGATAACAAGCGTGTACCACCGTGTCTGGCTTTTTTTGTGTGGGTTCTGGGACTTGAACTCAGGTCCTTGTGCCTGCATAGCAAGCCCTTCAACTGAGTTGTTTGCCCAGTCCTCCTCTGGCGTATTACCACCTGTAAAGGGCCGTGCTGTATTCCTTTTCTTTCTTACGCTACTAGAGGGGCATCATGAAATGGTTCCTATGTGGATCATTGTATTTGGGGCATCCTGGGTCTGGGTTTCTGGGCTGTGGTCACGCATATTTCCTTCAGAATAATCACTTTTATTCCCTCTGAGGTGAGAGCTCTACTAAGCTTTGCATTTTGTATTGACAGCAGTGAGGGTAATTTCCAGAAACTCCATCATTCTCAACTGCATGTCCACCTGTGCTGGATCTCCAAAACAAAAAGAGAGGCATTGGAGGCCAGCGAGAAAGGCCAGCAGGTAAAGGTGCTTTTCTGTTGTGATGAAACACCATGACCAGAGAAACTTATAAAAGAAAGGCTTACAGTTCCAGAGTCCATGATACAGAGTGGAGGCAGCAGGCTGCAGGCATGGCAGCTGGAGCAGAAGCCAAGGGTTGACATCTTAAATCACAAGCAAGAGGCAGAGGAAACACACTGGAAATGACACGAGGCTTTGGAACCTCAAAGCCCGCCCCCCAGTGACATACTTCCTCCAGCAAGGCCACACTTCCTAAACCTTATCAAACCTTCTGCCAGCTGGGGACCAAGTGTCCAAACATCTGAGCCTACTGGGGCCATTCTCACTCAGAATACCACAAGGTGCCTACTGCTCCAAGTTCAGTTTCTGGGACCCACGTAGTAGAAGTAAAGAACTTACTTCCACTAGGTGTCCCATGGCATGTGTGCAACCTACCCTAAATAAATAAAAGTGTAATTAAAAATGTAAAAAGGAGACATTGGGACAAAAAGAGAAGCGGCCGACATTCTACCAGCTGCTCTTGGCTATGAACTAAGAGAGGTACTGAAATCAGGTCTTTTGTGAGACCCAAAGTAATGTTTTAAGTTCTAATTATTGTGCCTAAGAGATCCATAAAACAAAAATGCCTCTAACCTGTAAACCCACTTGCCCGAGGACAGATACTTCTTGAAATGCTGGAGGCTATTTATTTAAGATAACAAGTCACATGTTTTCACTCCCCTAAACAAGTGTGTTTGACCCATCTGCACCAGTGTGCTTGATCACATGTGGGTGGGAGGCATGCGGGCAGGAAATACGTCAGGATGTATGCTTGTTCATGATTGGACCTGATGGGAAATACAGAGGCCTTATGGGTTTGCCTTTTTAAGCCTCTGCAAAATGTGACTTGTCACCATTTTGGGGAACCCCAGAATGAACCTGGCCAGAGTCTATCCTCCTGGCCAGTATCTATTAAAGCTTCCTTCAAATTTGGCTCAAAGATTGTGGTAGTGGTCTTACTCTCCATCGATGGGTTTAACACTTTCTGTATTTTACATCTCTGGGGCTTGCTGGCCAGCCCCCTAGCCTGATTTAAGAGTGCCAGTGTGAGTAAGAGACCCCTTCTCAAATAAACAAGGTAGATGGTGCCTGAGGATTGTCACAAATTTGAGGCAAGCCTGTCTCAAAAATGTATCAACAATGATGATGATGATGACAGAGACAGCCCCCTTCCCAAGTAGAAAAAGAGAAAAAGAAAAATCTAAACACAAAACTGGTTCGATTTCTCTTTTAAAATTTTACTCACTTTTGTGTGTGTGTGTGTGTGTGTGTGTTCATATGTATGAGTGTGAGTACGGGTTATGTGTGTGGATGAGTGGGCATGGCTGTGTGCGTAGTTGTGTATGCCTCTGCACTCACACAGAGGCCAGAGGAGGGTGTCAGGTGTTCCATTCTATCGCTCTGTTTATTTGCTTTATTCCTTTGAGACAGGGTCTCTCACTGAAACTAGAGCTAAGCCAAGGAGCAGGAAGCCCACTGATGGTCCTGTTTCCACCCCTCACAGTGTTGGGTTGCAGGCTCAGGCGCAGGCGCAGGCTCTCAGGCTCAGGCACAGGCACAGGCTCAGGCGCAGGCTCAGGCACAGGCTCAGGCTCAGGCTCAGGCTCAGGCTCAGGCTCGGGCGCAGGCTCGGGCGTAGGCTCAGGTGCGGGCGCGGGCTAGGGCGCAGGTGCAGGCTCAGGTGCAGGCACAGGTGCAGGCTCAGGTGCAGGCTCGGGCGCAGGCTCAGGCTCAGGTTCAGGCGCAGGTGCGGGCACGGGCGCAGGCTCAGGCGCAGGCTCGGGCGCAGGTGCAGGCGTGCCTATCTTTTCACGTGAATCCTGGGATTTGAACTTAGGTCCTCACGCTTGTGCAGCAAGTTGCTCTTTTCCACAGAACCGTCTCCTCAGTCTCTATTGCCTTTTGTTCCAGCTGCTATAGCAGAAGTTTTGGGGCTATGCTTGTGAATAAATGTGCAAACTTATCACAAGTCTTCTACTTCTTTTCTCTTCTCTGCACTCCATTAGTATCAGAAGTTTTTAACCTCAGCTGCTTAGGGATTACTGAGCTGAGAGAGAGAGAGAGAGAGAGAGAGAGAGAGAGAGAGAGAGAGAGAGAGGAGACAACACATGACTTCATTACCACAGCCATTTGAAGTGTACTCTTCAGCTGTGTGTCGCACATCACTGACTCTGCCTTCTCCCTCCAGGCCCTACTAAGCATTCAGTTTTCTGAACCTGAAGATTTACTCTCCAGGTTCCTGTTTGGCAACACAGCCTTCATTTACTTTTCTGTCCCTGGTTTATTTCCTGTACTTTATGTCTCCAGGGCTCTGTGATGCTGGAGCACACCAGGACTTTCTTTTTTTAAATGATGAAACAAAACTATTTATTACTCATATTATTATTATTATTATTGTTATTATTATTTGTTACCCATATGTGCACGAGAAGGGGGCAGTCTGCTGGAATATGGATAGTTTATCAGTGGCCACATCCCCAAAGAATGATTCTCCCTCTCCCAGGAGCTATCAATGCCAATACCACCTCAGTTAGGAGGTGGGCCTTGAGAGCTAGCTTGGTCTCATGCACATCTTGAGCAGGCAACCACAGTTGTTATGAGGTCAGGAAAGCAACAGCCACAAAATGTCCAGAGAACAGCATTCCCAGCATCCTTCTCCATCTTTCTGCTTTTAAATTCCTTCTGCGCCCTTTCCTCTCGAGTGTTTTTCTTTTCTCCCAACATAATATTTTTATTAATTATTTGGGAATTTCATGCAATGCACTCTGATCCCACTGGCTTCCTGTTCCTTCCAGGTCCACCCTCCCACCCTTGCACTCTTCTCCCTAAAAAACCAGACCAAGTCCAATCTGTGTTGCCCATGTACTCATTGGAGCATGGTCAAACTCCAAGTGGCCAGTCCCTTAAAGAGAACTGAATCCTCCCCTGACCGCCAGAACCATCAACTGTGAAGAGCTCCACTTCTGTATCTTTGTCTCAGTTTTTAAGGATTCTCTTCTATGGCTTCCTGTCTGGACTGTTTCTTTCATTTTTGGGGGCAGGAGGAGAGGTTGTTATAGAATCCTTCAATGTCTCTCCTTCTCAGTTATGAGCCTGCAGTCACTGATACTACTGAAAAAGATATTTCCTTGCCCATGGCAGCCACTGGCAGCGTGGATCAAGGACTTCTACATGGTTTCTGGCAGCAGCATGGACCACATACCTCAGAGTGGCTTCTGGTGGCAACATGGATCATGGACATCAATATGGCCTCTGGTCCTGAACAACTCTTCATCTCAGGCATCCTGCTGCTGTGCAGAGTCAGGGTGATTGCAAATCTAGTGTGTCTGGGGAGGATGTGAGAGAGTTCCAGGATGCTGTATAGCACCCTGCCCTTGGTGCCAGCCCCAAAGCATGGCATGACCATCATGCCTGCAGTCTGCAAACAGCATGGTGGCCGCACTCTCCTCCCCCAGCAGTGCTAGTGGTGGCAGCAGCAGCGGCAGCTCTGTGCCTTGGGCCATGACTTCCTTTTTAAGGCTGGATAATAAGTTACATGTTGATGCTGGTGAAGCAGCCATCCCTGCTTATTATAACAGGACTGACATTAACAGAGCCAGTTTTTTCCCCACAGGGACCAGTTTGCTAAGACCTCTGCCCCATATTACCCCACCATCCTATGTTGACTCATGTCTGGCTTCAATCAGACCCTCAGGAAATATGTCCAGTCTAGTAGCCAATCAGGGTCCTCCTACCCAGCCACAAGCAGGAACTGTTCTTGCTATTTTCAGTCAGACAGACCCCTGACACTGCAACCACAATTGCTGACCAGATGTCATGTGCCAATCATAAAATGATTCCTGTACCAGTAAGGGTCTATACCCAATCACTTCAGGGTACACTTAACCACAGCTGGAATTCCCCTAATCCTGCTTAATAGAAGCCTCTGTGAGCTTCTCTCTGGGTCACCGTTTGTCACTTTTTCAGATGGTTTGACCCCTGCATGCTGGAATATTTTTATTAAATGCTCTTGTTGGTTGCATATGTGACTGGTGGTCTTTTATGGGACTTCTCGTGGACCCAAACATGGTGCACTGGCCAGGAAGTCCCCCTAAGGCTCCTGACATGTTGAGCATTTGGAAACCTGGCTGGTAAGTGAGTGCTCCCTGTCTTAGTCTCAGTCTGTCACTATTATTTTCATCGTGTTCATGTCTCTGGGGAGCTCCAGCTAACTGAATCTGGAGGCTCTGGGTGAGGCAGGCTGACACGCTAGTGGCACCCATGGCATGTACATCGAGACATGTATCTGACCCACCTGGGTCCCTTTGGTTGAACTGGGACAATGCAGGTTGCTCCTGCGTAGCAGAACACACTTACAGTGAGACAAACCATCATCCAGATTCTGGTACACTGTGGTCTCTGCTGTCTTCTTGTGTTTTTGTCTGCTCACCACTCTTGTCCTCCTAGAAGAAATGGGGCTTGTTGTCTGGAGGGGAAAGCTCTCTGAAAGGGAGGCATGGTGCAGCAGTGATGGATGGGGAGTGTGGCTGCCCCCCTCCATTGCTCCCTTGCTCTCCATCTTGTGGGGGGGGGGGCAGCCCAGGTGGGGCGGGGCCTGCCCAGGTGTGCTGGAGAGGCCTGCAGCCTGTCACAGCTTTTGCAAGGCGCAGGGGCATGCCTGATACAGGCATGGTGGGGACTGGGCTGTGGGGCAGCACACTCATGCAGGCAGGGCGGCGGGGAGTCATTGCCTGCAGTTGTTAAGCTGCGGCAGCTGTGTTGTGACAGTGGAGAAAGGCTTGCAGGCAACGTAGCCTGTCGTGACTTGCAAGGGACAGGTGCGCTAGGGCAGGACTTCAAACCCCAGAAAGAGAGCCTGGGGTTAACTGCCACAGCCGGGAAGGCTGACAATCTTTTCCAGGAATACTGTGCGCCAGGCACTCTGTGCCTGCCAGCTGCTGCGCTGTCCTTAAGCCACCACTCTCCCCCTTCCTTCCTGATCCAAATTCTTCACTGTTAATACAATTTGCAGCCTTGTGATAGCACCTCCCTCCACCAATATCCTTGCTGCCAGCCACTTTCCCATCTTAACACTTTCCTGTCCCAACACTGCCTGAGAAGCTGCTGAATTGAACCAGCCTATACATTTTAAGATGTCTTGGCTTCAGAATGAAAGTAAAAAATATATTGTATTTTGAAAAAAAATGCTTTTATTGCCACAGGAAAGAAAAAAATATGATTTTTGGTCATTCATATTCAGTAGTTTATAAATATTTGTCATCATTTGTAGGGGTTGGTTACAAATTATTATTGGTTAGGGTAAGAAAAAACTACTACTAGTCAGATGCTTCACATTGGTACTGGTTTTTATATGTTGATGCAAATTTAGAGTTATTTTTGTTATGATATATGTATGTTTCTGTTCTTGTTTAAGGTATTATACCTATACAATACTCCAGAATAATGAAGGAAACCACAAGAAGGACTTTGGTGAAAGTTTTCATGTTATCTGGAAAGCAAGAGAGAAGGCAGTAGCCTGGAGTAAGGAAGAGAAGGGAAAAAGTTTTTCTAAAGTAAAAATGTCTGGCTGAGGATGGTGGTGGCGCACGCCTTTAATCCCGGCACTTGGGAGGCAGAGGCAGGTGGATCTCTGTGAGTTCGAGGCCAGCCTGGACTACAGAGTGAGTTCCAGGAAAGGCACAAAGCTACACAGAGAAAACCTGTCTCGAAAAAAAAAAAAAAAAAAAAAAAAAAAAAGGTCAGGCTGAACCAGAGGAGCGGAGACAGGAAAAGCTGACCTGAGGGTGTGTAGGAAATTATAGCAGGCCAGAGGGGTGTGAACTGTATTTGCTTTGGTTTTTCATACCTGCAAATACTAAATTTGAAAACAAAACCATAAAATATGTTGAGGATTTGACCATATTATGTTAATTGTGGTTGGTTTTCTCATTAAAAAAAAGCTGATCTTCACTTCAAAATGTTTGTATTAGGAATGGGGTCATGCTCTTTAAAGGAGGGAGGGGGACTCAGGTCCCATGTCAGACTTATTTAAAAATACAATGTATAATTAAAAATACAGGTTAATAATTAATCATTATGCTACAGCCCTCTGGGTTGCAGGGTTCTATATGATTGGCCTTCTATAAAATGGCAGGACTAAAGCTTTCATAGAAAGCTAAAGTTTCATAGAAAAGTCCAAACCTGTTTCTTATGTTTCTTAAAAATTGTCAATATCACATCTATGATCTGTAAATAAAAGCTGCAGTCTAATTGTTCCTGTAATGTCTAAAGATATACTTGTGCCTATAAATAAAACATGCTTACAAGATTAAAACAGGACCTGAGAGGTCCATTTAACAAATATGTCTACAGGACAACATAATGGCCTGGTTATTGCTACCAAACTTAGATATATTTTCAAGATTAAGTCTAGGTTTGTTTAGCTCAGATATATTTAATAGATAATGGTCCTCAAATCTGTCAAAGCTCTGATGAGCATGGCATTTAAATTATTTAATAAAAAGCTTATTATAATAGACAGAGACTCCCAGTTCATAGCAATGACTCCTAAGTTCTCCAAAGAAGATGTGGAATAGCATGACAGCACCATGCAGATTGTTGGTAACACTGACCACTGGGAAAGGTGCCCTAATTCAACACCTGCTGCCAGGACCTGGTCCAGACTGTGGACAAGCAAGACACTGACAAAATAAGATCAGTCTTCCCCACGATCCTCCTCCACAGGAAAAACTCACCTTATGGGCCTGGCAGCCAAAGACTGATGCTCTCTGATACCTCTGCCTCCAATGCCATTGAGACTACAGGAGCCTGGGATGGCTATCTAGGTAATTTTTAATAGATTTGGAAGCTGCTTGGTCTGCACATCTGCTTACTCAGGTATAATTTATCCTTCTCAGATCTCTGATGGCATTGATGACTAGGCTAATTGTAACTTTGTCATATTAACAGCAGCAGACAACCAAATTCTTCCACGAGGCTGCAGCCACCTTGTTAGTTCATGAATCAATATATTAATTAGTTAAAACTACTAGGTCTCTTGGTAAGAAAAAGCAAACAGGTTTGCTTTACTCACAGGATTCATCTTAAGGGATCAACAGATTTCAAATATAACTTTCCAGTAAAGGAACATGATTTGGAATGACTGTTCTCAATAACTGCTTATGTCTCTGGTAAATGATTAGATGGAAAAAATAAATATAAAGATCTATGCAAGTTTTGAAGATCTAAGAAAAGGTTCTAAGATATGAAAGTTTAAATAGATCATGAAAGTTTGAGTAAATGATTTATGGGTCTAAGAAAGTAATCTAAGAAATTTAGGATATAAAGTTTATGTAAGGTCTGAGGATATGCCTATATGAATTCTGAGGGTCTGAAATATATAAAGGTCTGAGGATATGAAAACATAAGTAAGTTCTGAGGGTCTTAAAATAATTTAAGATGTAAATACAAGTTACAAAAGTATAAATAAATGATTTAAAATATGGAAAATACTTTAGATTTCTTTCCCGTTTTATGATATTGTTATATTAAGATTTTGAAAAGATCAAAGTTTAACATTAATAGAATTCTGATAAGATAATGGAACAGTAACTACTTACTATTTAAATCACAAGCTCAAGATTTTAGGTTTCTTTTGGTTGTCTTCAAAATATAGACTTAAAGGTGTTTCTCATTAGGCCAAAGACATCTCTATCCAATCTATATCTGGCTCTCTGGTCAGAAGAAAACATACAGCTTTTAACTCAAATGTATAGCTTTTGCTAGGACTCAAAGGTATGAGTCTACTCCTGCTGTTCTACAGATGCCTGTTACCTGTTTTTTTTTTTTTTTTACTATATGATTTCAGTACAGATTCATAATATTAATGTATATAAAACTTTGTCTTTTTGTAAAATGGAAATTCATATAAGCTTTAGAGAATCAAGAGAGTCATAAAACTTCAATCCACTTCTCACAGGTCAAAAGGACTCCAGATAAATAAATTTTAAGTTTCCTTACCTATCTATTCCTGAGGATGATATTCCTTTCTTTTGGTCTTGGGACTCCTTCCCTCCCTCAATTACTAAGACTATGGGTCTGGAAGTTCCAAAGAAATTCATAAATTTTAACTTCTTTCTCTAGCCTGTATTTGTCTCAACAGATTTCCACTTGGCTGACAGACATGTCCAAGCTTCAGTTGCTGACTACACTGCTCCAAATGACTACAAGCTCTGGACTTGCTGAAAGCTGATGTGGACCAGCTCAACCGTGATTGTTCCCTGTCTCTACAGCTGAGTCAGATACCATATGCTTCTGCTGAATGCCCCATTGCCCAGCCTTTGACTAGCCTTTCAGCCTTCCTGGGCCCTGACAACAATCCTCAGTTTCAACTGGAAGTAGTTACAGAAGAGAATATGTTGTGCTTTCCTCCTGCCCCTAATAGGCTGAAATGCTAAGTCAAAAGGAAACTCCCTGGCATAGGGGACAAAATGGCTGCCTATAATGTCCATTGACAACCAGGAAAATGGGCCCAGATTTGTCAATTGATAGATTTATTAACTAAAATAGTTCTTCAATATGATAAGATACTTGGCCTTCTTTATGCAGAACCAAAGAGGTATTATATGGCTTTAAGAAATTATTATTTCTATATAAATCATTCAGGATTATAATCTGGTTATACTCAAAGAAACATTATAAAAACAGAACCTGAGATAAAATAATAACTGTTCACATTCTCATTTCCAGGTTCCTTTTAGATAGGAAGTCTGTCAACTATCATAGGGCCTTTGGCTCATCTGCTTCTGCTAATTGCTATTGGCTTTTTCGTCAATGATGCCTTAACTACATGATAATTCCTGTCTGGGTACCATTATACTGATGATGCTAAAATCCCAATATCAGCCCCTGGACTGGGCCCGTCTCAAGGATTCAAGATGACCACTATTCAAGGGGGGACCCTAACACCTGGAATGTGAAATATGAAGTGTCTGGAATGGGCTCATGTATCAGAACACTAGCACCCTAGTTCCTGCTGCTGCTTGGAAAGGCTTAGGAACCTTGCTGCTTGGAACTCTTAGGAGGTGGAGCCTCACTGAAGGAAGTGGGTTGCCTGAGGCTTTATAGCCCTTGCCAGCTTCCTGTTCAGTTGCTGAGCAGATGTCATGTGACCAGCCAGCTTCCTAGTTTTTCTGCCATGCCTTGCATGTTGGAGTGTATCCCTAGGGACTGCAAGCCAATATAAATATTTTCTCCCTTAAGTTGCTAGCTAGCACACTACACTTTATCTGTACATCTGTTAGCAAGTCTGTGGGCTGCTATTACCTCAGGCTCTTGTGAATAAAGCCACTTCTATTCTCAAAGCTCTTGCTTGCTTCACAACAATCCTTCACACTGTGGAAGCTTTCACTCCAAGGCCCCTGTGTCCTGTATACTTTCAGTAAACATGGATGGAGCATCCAGCCAGTGCCTGGCTTGTCATGATCTGGAAGAAGCCCTTGCTTTTGGGAGCTTGTGTTGGAATTGCTGGCTGGGCTTACCAAGAGGTAAAAGCAACCCCCCAACACAGTCATGCAAATGAATAAAGGCAACAGCAAGCTCTCTGAGGCTCTGACCCCAGTTCTTCTCTAGTTGTGTTACAGATGTGGAATTGAGGATCAAATGACAACTCAATCCTTAGTTTTCTTGAGGAAATGCCATACTGTGTCCATAGTGGCTGTGCCATTTTATAATTCCACTATCTGGCCAGCACTTGCTTTTATTTAATTTTGTTTTTAAATCATAGCCATCCTAATGGGTGTGAAGTGATGTCCTGTGATGCTGATTTGCTTTTCCCTAATGACTGGTGATGTTAAGCATGTTTTCACATACATCTCCCGTCCCCGATGAAGGCTTCTGTGGCCCAGGTTGGTCTGGAACTTGCAGTCCTCCTGGCTCAGCCTCCTCTGTGCTGTGATTGCTGGCTATGGACATCCATCTCCTTTGCCTGAGTCACTTTAGTTTTTCATTCTTGCAACTGGGCACTTATAAAAATGCTGACATCTGGGTTCCATGCCCCTTTCTGTTTTAATTGGTTTGAGTATTGCCCACGTTAGTCATGCCTCTATGATTGGTCCTCAGCAATGTAAACAAACAAACAAAAAACAAACCACAGAACACTACCGATTCCACCATCACCACCACTACCTTCACCACTGAGAGGAAATTCAAACAAGGGACCCACTAAGCAAGCCAGAGCATAGGCGCCGTTAGGGCAAACTCTTACATCAGTAATGAAGGAAGCTCTCACCCTTGTTAAAACTGTTAAAGCCCTTATTCTTTCTTGTTATAGCTAAAACTCTGAATAAACTCAGGAGGCACCAAACCATGTCTCTGGGTTACTCATTCTTTTAGATGTCCTGATGAAGGCTCCTTATAATACCGACCTGAAAAAACACAGAAGCAATTTGTGTTCTTCATCTTTTTGTTCCTCCTTAGAAACAGGGTCTCATTCTACAATGCAGACTGACCTTGAACAAGCACAGTCCTCCTGCTTCAGACCCCCCAGTGATGAGATTACAGGCCCACTCCTATCGGGCTCGGTTGATCATCTTTTTGAACATGTGGCCTATGGTGGGTAACTGAGCATGCCCAGAAAAGTGCAGTTTAAACTGAGTGTGTTTAGAAATGTGCCTGCCCTCATGCGTGCCTGCATGGGTGTGGACCCTGAATAAAAAATGCCGTAGTTTCTTTGTCGTAGAGAATGCTACTTTGAAAAATGTTACCACTGGTCTCCACTGCCAGCAGCAAATCTCCCCTGGTTCCTTACCTACCCGTTGTGCCTAGGGTTTGCCACATTAAGACGCGAGGCCCATTTCTCTCGGTGTCTCCCAGGAGCAGGGGTTTTTAAAGCCCTCCACTCTCATCCCAGCTGGTCTCATTCTGGAGTTGAGAATGTCTAAACTTGGCTAGAGACCTGTTCTTTGGGGACTTTCTGTGTTCAGAGACTTGGGTATTTTGGTTCATCACTTGGCAGGTGTTAAAGTTCTTGATGAAAGTCCATCATTTGGTCCAGATGCCAGGCTGGGGAAGGGTCAGTCAGAGGCCGGGCCGGGAAGGGGCCAGACAGATGCCAGGCCAGGGAGGGGTCAAGACACGAAGGATTTCATGTTAGCTGCCCAAAGGGGTGTGGATTGGAGCCGCCATCCCAGACATCCCTGCACCTCCCATGTGCTCATTCTTCCCTTCTTTCTAAAGCTGCCTGGCCAGCAGGCGCTAATCTCCCAGTGTCACGGACTGGGCTAGCTTTGGAGTGTGTCTACCTCTCTGGAAGAGCTGAAGCTTTTGCTAAGTGGCTCTCATCTATTTTCTTACTTATCACCGGAAATAACAGGGATTCTTGCAGATGAAGAAATGGAGCCCCTTAAGGCCACGTGTAGCTCACAGAGACAAATGATTTAGATTTTAGATTCTTTATAAAAAATAACCCCTAACACCCAGATCAGTGTCCTGTCTTTTCTAACCCTCCACTCCACTGTTAGAACAAGATTTTTTTTAAAGAAAGTTAGTGCTGTATTGTCCAAATGCATATTTCCTCCCACAACCTCAGCTCCCAAAGAGGGATTCTAACCATCTTTGGAGGACACATTCAGAGTTCTGTTAGTAAAATTACTGGATGTAATGAAGCCTGCCGTAGATCAATTCTCATTGAAATGAGCTGGGATTTGATTTTTGCCCCTCCCCCATGTAACTTTCAGTTTAATGATGAAGTGTGAGCATCATCAGCTTGCTGACATTTCCGATGCTGGGCACAGCAGGTGTCAGCCTCCCTGCCTGCGGCCCTTCAGAGGGAGAGCAGAGCTATTGTAATGCATTTTTTTAAAGGAGACTGTTTGTTAAAGGCCTTTTTCTTTATTCCGGGGAGAATTTGCCATTTTAACATTTCAATTCAGTTGTTTTCAAATTTTCTCTTGGGTCACCAGTGTGAATATTAATGATTATGTGCACACACAAATAAATTATTTGTGTGGCTGCAGGCAAACACTTCTGTGTGTTTTCTCCTCCTCATCTTTAGCAGGACTAGATTAGGCCTAAAATGTTGCAGAACATATAAGACATTAAGAAAAAAGCATAGAGAGAGAGGTTGGGCACTCTGGCATGTTGGCACGCTGGCACATACCTATAATCTCAGCTCCCAGAGACAGAAGCAGAAGGGCCCAGAGTTCGGACACTTCAGGGGCTATTGGTTCATATTAATGTGCAATCATTTGACTCCATGATTTGGTGCTCAGATACATGGATGTAAGATGTCCTGTTCCTCCTTTTCTCTGGTAGATTGTCTTATTTATTATATGAGCATAATTTGGAGACAAACTGTAGGGAGTGAACACTGTTTGCACTTCTAAGGCATTTACACTGACTGGTGACCCCAAATCATCCCTGCTGGCTCTAGAGATAGTCACTTACACTTACAGCCATGTGCCAAGGCTCTGTGGAGGCCTGAAATCACAGATGGCTCTGCACCTATGTTGTTCCTGTCTGTACATACCTATGATAAAGCTTAATTTATAAACTAGCCATAAGAGATTATCAGTAATAACTAGTAATAAAACAATATTTGTAGACAATGTGCTGAAACAAAATTGACAGTTTTTCCACTCCCATGATTGGAGCCATTATTATTAGGTAAGGGTTACTTAAACACAAGCTCTGGGTGGACACTGAATAACTAATGGGAGGGTAGTGTATACAGCATGGATATGCTGGATAAAGGGATGATTTACACACTGGGCAGGATGGCATGAGATATTATTATGCTACTTAGAATGATGCTTAATATAAAATGTATGAATTATTTCCTCCTAGAATTTTCCATTTAATATTTTCCGATTTGTAGGTACCTACAGGTAGTGAACTTTGTAGAAAGTGAAACCACAGGTGAGAAAGGACTTCTGCAACAAGGGTAGACATACGAGAGGGAGATACCACAGAGGCTCTGGAACTGTAGACATCTCCATATGGAAGAGGAAAGGCTGTAGGAAGGGTACGGAACCACCCAGGAACACCTTCTGACTCTCACAGACACTCACAGGTGTGAGGTTGAGGCAGGCTGGACCCTTGTTCCCAAGCAGCCTCCTCACGGGGAGACAGGGGTGTAGGGGAGGTGCTGTGGGATGTTCTGTATGGCAAATGTGTTGCTAATAAAACACTGATTGGCCAGTGGCTAGGCAGGAAGTATAGGCGGGACTAACAGAGAGAATTAAAAGAACAGGAAGGCAGAGGGAGTCACTGCCAGCCACCGCCAGGACAAGCAGCACGTAAAGATGCCGGTAAGCCACGAGCCAGTGGCAAAGTATAGATTTATAGAAATGGATAAATTTAAGATATAAGGACAGTTAGCAAGAAGCCTGCCAGTCCCACAGCCTCTCAGACCCA
>CABHPQ010173238.1:0-25925 GCA_902168405.1 Peromyscus aztecus | reverse complement strand
AAGGAAGGCAGAGGGAGTCACTGCCAGCCACCGCCAGGACAAGCAGCACGTAAAGATGCCGGTAAGCCACGAGCCAGTGGCAAAGTATAGATTTATAGAAATGGATAAATTTAAGATATAAGGACAGTTAGCAAGAAGCCTGCCACGGCCATACAGTTTGTAAGCAATAGAAGTCTCTGTGTTTACTTGGTTGGGTCTGAGAGGCTGTGGGACTGGCAGGTGAGAGAGATTTATCCTGACTGTGGGCCAGGCAGGAAAACTCTAGCAACAGGGAGGGACTTTTCCCTGAGAGCTTGTTTTTGGTTCTATCAGGGGAAGAACAGATAGTCACAATACGCAATACGCCCTTGAATGAAGAATGGTTCTCCTTTACTGGGGATGGCCATCCTCTTCGACTGAGTGTACAGCTTGGGGAGGGCTATATGCGGAGTGGTGAGGAGGAAGATGATGCCTATCTAGCCAGCTGAATCAATCCTAGGTATCAATGAGGTGGCACTTGTCCCAGCCGGGCACACAGTATGAGCTACCATCACAATTGTGGCAGCCTGGGGCCTCTGCTTCAGACTCTCACAAAACTGTAGGTCAGCCCAAGGGTGTTTTCATCTCAAGGCTCAACTGGCAAAGGGCCCATTTGGGTTGTTGGGTGGTCGGCACAGCTGTATTCCCTGGGGACACGATTGAGAGCTGTGGATTTCTGCCAGCTGTTAGATGGAGTTCTCCGATAGCCCTTTGGCATGCGAACCCTCTCAGGACAGTACTTCCTAGCTGTCACATATGAGATGCCCCCTATGTCTGAACACTGCGTCCTGAGCTGCTGGCACTTTTTGGGAGGTCAGAACCTCTTATCTGGAGGGAGTGGATAATGGGGTGGAGGCTGGGGAGCAGCATGGGGATGTGAGGCTTTATGGTCCATCCCCACTTTCTATTCATGCTCTGCTTCCTGAGTGTGGGTACAATGTGAGCAGCTAGCTTCCTGTTCCGGCCACCATGCCTTCCCCGCCTTCCCCGGGCCTTCTCCACCATGACTGATCCAGTCCCCTGGAACTGTCATCCCAAACAAACCCTTTCTCCTTTAAGTAGCTGTGATCAGAGTGTTTTCCCCAGCAACAGGAAGGGAAACCTAGGCAGGCCAGTGTCCTCTTTAAGAGTTCACTTGGCTACATCAGGCCCACAGGGCTGATCTTCGCTTAGATTAACTTGGAAATGATAAGTTATCTGAAATGATGACTGCGAACACCTCTTCATTTCTGCCCTATTCTCTCAGCAAGTCCTGTGTTTAGACCTCTTTTTGCCTTATCACTAAGACGCCAATTTGAATCAGGAGGCCAAGAACTTGGATAAGAGGATTGCTTCTTTCAGACGTCCTTGAAGTTCCGAGTGGGGATGTAACACATTCCTGTACAGTGACTTGGAAGTACCGTCTAAAGAAAAGTTGTCATGTTCTCACAGAAAGGAACAGACTCAACTGGCCTGTGACTCTTCTTTGTCCTCTCTTCCTTCTTCCTACGTGGTACTTGGACACAAACCCCAGAGCTGCAGGAACTTGTCTTGTGGCCATGAGGTTCTGACTATGGTAGGCTAGAGCAATAAGAAGAGCTCAGCTTGTCCATGGCATTTTTCTATTTCTCTGGATCACCTCTGTACTTATTGTGTGAGAGAAACAGCCTTCTGTTTGGTTGCTTAGGTTTCTCATAATTTTTTTAAAGTTTCATTCTCTCTCTCTCTCTCTCTCTCTCTCTCTCTCTCTCTCTCTCTGTGTGTGTGTGTGTGTGTGTGTGTGTGTGTGTGCATGTGTGTTTGTGGAAGGCCAGAGGCCAGCTTTCAGAATTTGATTCTTCCTTTCCAGCATGTGGATCACTGGGATTGAACTCAGGTGTCAGGCTTGGTGGGGAGCACCTTTACATACTAAGCCATCTCTCCAGTCCTCAGTTTCTGTTATACTCAGTCAGTCAGAATCCTAACCTGTACTGTATAAAGTAGAAGGCAGGCAATAAGAGTTTTGTGGAGACATGTTTTGGTATATGGGACCTGTTCTAATTTACACAGAAAGAAGCTGAAGATTTTTACTCAGATGACTTTTTGGATTGACTTACATTTTGGAAAAAAAAAAATCTTCTGGTTATTTAGCAAGAAATGAGCTATGAGGTGGGTGTCTGTTCTGTTCCTACGACAAAACACCATGACCAAAGCAACTCGCAAAAGGAAGCATTTCATTGGGCTTCGGCTTTCAGAGGGTCAGAGTCTGTGGAGCAAAAGTATGGTGGCAGGAACAGCTGGGAGCTACATTTTGTTCTAAAAGTAGAAGGCAGAGAGAGAGAGAGAGAGAGAGAGAGAGAGAGAGAGAGAGAGAGAGAAACAATCCTAATGAATGGAGTCTTTTGAGACCTCAAAGCCTGCCCTAGGGACACACTTCCTCCTACAAGGCCACATCTTCTAATCTTTTTAAAACAGTTCCACCGACTAGGGATGAAGTATCCAACCTTGTGAGCCTACAGGGGCCATCCTTACTCAAACCACCACAGCAGGGTATGTGTGCCCACTCAGAGAAGGTGGTAAATTGCCTGAGGTAACATAGCCAGAGAATGGAAGATGGGATTCAGAATGTGTACTAGTTTGACTCAACAACACTGGTTGCTATCTCTTATTATTGTTGTTGTTATTTCTATTACTATTATTATTACTGGAAGTAGTACCGCTACTACTTTTTTTGAGACAGGGTCTCCTGTAGCCCAGGGCATCCTCAATTTTTTTTGTGTGTGTGTAGCTAAGGATGATCTTGAACTCCCGACTCTCCCACTTCTACCTCTCTTTCTCTCTCTCTCTCTTGCTCTCGCTCTCGCTCTTTCTCTCTCCAGTGCTAAATTACAGGTGTGTGTCACCTAATATGATTTATGTGGTGCTGGTGATGGAACCCAAGGTTTTGGATATGTCAGGCAAACATGCTACCAACTGAGCCACACTTACCAATGACTGCTTCTGATTTTAATCAAGGTCTTTGCCTACCTGTCGTTGCCAGGGGAGCCCCAAATTACCATTTCAATTTGTCTCTAAATTTTCATTTTTTTGAATAAAAAAACCAGTAATTTTCATAATCATAAAAAGCTATTATTTCTGATTTTTCCATATCCATTTTGGTAACCTAATTAATAACTGTTAAGAGAAAAAGATATGCGTGAGTTTGTGTGTGTGTGTGTAGGTGTTGGTGCACATATGTACAGAGAGTACAGGCCAGTGCTGGGTGTGGTTCCTCAGGAGCCATCTACTTTGTTTTGGGGATGGTTCTTTTGGTGGGGTTTTCTGATTTGGCTGGGCTGGCTGGCAGGCAAGCCCCAGGGACGCTCCTTCCTCTACCTCCCAGCCAGTGCTGAGATTGTAAGTGGACACTATTACATCTGATGGCTTTATGTTTGTGCTGAGGCTTGAACTCAGGTACTCACCCTTGTATGCAAACACTGTTGACTGACCTCCCTGGTCTCTCCCACTGCATTTTAGTCTTTGTCAAGCAATGCCCTCTAGTACTAAATTATTATTGTTTGGAAACAGATGATTCTGGTGTCACAGTCAGAGCTGCAGCCATCCCTGACTGGATGCTTGGTGAGCCGTGGCAGGAGCCTCACTTTTGCCGCTGAGTCTTATCTAGGGGATTTCCAGGCAGCCACACAAATGTGACATCCTAAGGTGGTGTGGTGGAAAGTACATCAGGCTGTGAAGTAGGAAGTTTGCATTCCTGCTTCCAGTCGGTGGATGAAATTGGGAACACCATTTCCTTTCTCTGGTCCTCAGTTTTCCTATCTGCAAAGTGGTACTCCCAGCTAGGGTAAAGGTTTCCAATTTGTGTTGAGCCCTGAGGCTCCAGGGGTTTCCACTGAGGGAAGGGGTAGGTTCTTTGGGACACTTGTCTGTGGGGCAAAGATGGGCTGAGGGCAAGAAAGAACTCCAGATGTGGATACCTGCAGCCTTGGCCGAGGGGGAGCTCACCTTCCAACACAGTCCTGCTGTTTCTGTGACCGTCAGAGGTAGGGAGGGCATCAGTTCCGAGGACACTGAGAAAAACATCTGCTGCCATTAGATGGCTCCTGGGCAAGCAGGTGGCCTTTGCGTCATCCTCCCAGGTATTGGCCATCTGCTTGCCTCCCGTGGACAGAGTCCCTTTTGTCCTCTTGTTTCTTTGAATAAAACTGATTTGGTGAGTCCAAGAAGGCTGGGACGGCTTCCAGAGAAGAGGAACGAAGAAACAGTGGATGGACGCCATGAGAGATGGGAAGAAACACAAGGCTTTGGAATGGTCACATGTGGGGGAGAGAAGTCTGAAGAAGGGGCTGGGTGGATGTGTGGGCTGGGGTCTGGGCCACACTGGCTCGTGGCTTTTTTTGGTACTTCCATTTGGTCATTTCTACTCATTGCTGGCCTTTCTGTTCACCATTCATGCATCCAGCTGTTCACCAATCATCCTTCCCACTTACCTGTTTGTCGGTCTGGCTATCACCATTCATTTACCTGTTTGCCCACCCTCGCTCCATTCACTTTTCATTTATCATCCATTTACTCACTCATCCAACCACTCATCTGTTCTGTCCATCCGTCCATCTGTCTGTCCATCCGTCCGTCCATCCATCCATCCACCCACCCATCCATCCACCCATCCATCCACTCACCCGTTCATGCATTCATGCATCTATCAGTGCATCTTTCCCCATCTACCTACTCATCCACCATCCACTCATCTGCCTATAGATTCAAATTAATTTATCTAACACCTACATAGTTACTCACTCATTCCTCTAGTCATTCATACATTCACTCATTTGGTTAAGCCCGTCTCTCCCACCCCACACCAGGGATTGTACCTAGAGCCTTGTATCTTGTGCAGGGTCCTACTAAGTTGCTCAGGTTGGCCTTGAACTTGTGATCCTTCTGCCTCAGCCTATGAGTAGATGGGATTACAACTGTGTACCACCAGGCTCAGCTAGCTACTTCCCTGCCCCCTCTTATTCACTTGGTCTCTCAGGTATTTTGTAAACATTTATTGCACCCTCCCTTTGTATCTGTGATACAGAGGAGGATGGAGTTTCAGGGAGTAAAGTGCTCCTACTTGGGAAGAGAGAGTTGTAGAGAGGGGCGTCAAAGAGGCACTGGTCTACCAGCCAGCCCCTGAAGGTGTGGGGGTTTAGGTTCATGAGCTGGATGTGGGGGAAGACTTTGACTTCTGAGGGTGTTTCTAGTTTGAAGAGTGGGACAGCCCAGGCTAGCCTTGGAAATCACAATTTTCCTGCCTCAGTCCCTGGAGTACTAGGATCCTGGGTGTGTGCCACCATGTCTGGCTCTGTGTTTATTCTTTGTAGATAATGTTACTTCTAGTCTCTTGTCTCCTTTCTCTCTCCTTCCAAGCAAAAAAAAAAAAAAAAGAGTCTAGATTATTCATCTCAGACACCAGGCTGATGAAATTCAGGTTTAATTCAACAACTGATTGTTCTTGTTCAAAACATTGGATGGAAAAAAAGAAACATTAAAGAGAGAAAAAATGTAGCAGCTCATAGCAGGAAGCTGCCTTAATCAAACCTGTCTCTGGATGGCATTGTGTGCAAGTCAGACCTCAATATCCTGTCCACCTATTCATGCTGCAGAGAAACCAGCTTGTGTGTGTGTGTGTGTGTGTGTGTGTGTGTGTGTGTGTGTGTGCGCGTGCGCGCGCGCACGCATGTGTGTATACATTCCTGAGCTAATGTTATTTCATACAACCAGACTGCTTCATTTGGAATTATCTTGCTAAAGGTGTCTCTTAGATGCTGGCATTGTCACACTGTCAAAGAACTTGACACTCATGTGCTCAACAGTCATCAAATATTTTATTCATCAAATATTCATTAGACTTCTATCTTTCAGGCTTTGTGCTAGATGCAAATGGCAGTTCAGCAAGGAGCAAGACAGGGCTCTTGTCCTTAGAATTGCCCCAGTTCACTGCAAGGGTCAGCCAGCTTTCCCTGCAGTGGGATGGGAAGCAAACGTTTTACCTTGCAGGCTGGGAGGTCTCTGATGAGATCTGGGAAGTTCAAAACCCACTGCAATAGATGTGTGGAAGAGTAGGCACAGCTGTATTTACCAGGACAGATTTGGATCCCAGCTGCAGTTTTCTGACTGCTTCTCCAGTTGAGGAGACCCATAGCTGGACAAACAGTAAAACAGTATTGAGTTGAGTACCAAGCAGGCTTGGACAGTGAGGAAGGCTGTCTGGAGAAGATGAAATGTAATTTTAGACACAACAGGTGAGCAGAAGTCAGCTGTGACCAGATGGTAGAGTCAACCCTGGAGAAATGACAGGTAGTTTGAAGTAGCACAAAGATCAACAAAAGTCTGTGGGTCTGGGAATGCAAGACGGACAGACAGAAGTAGAGGGTTGCCAGTTAGAGGGGTGAAGTCAAGATGGATGGATACAAGAAAGAGGAGGTCCCTTGGGGACCTGGGTTTGGCATACATTGACTTTTGTCTAGCCTCTTGCTGTATTGGCCTTTTAAAACAAGATCCAGCACTGCTTTCCTAGCAGGCTCTGAGCTGGCATGTGGCTGCATCATGGTGTCAGTGACCCTCATGAGGAAATATTCATTGAGTGTGGTGATATTTTGATTGTGATCTAACAAATAAAACTTACCTGAAGATCAGAGTGTGGAGCTAAGCCACTAGTTAGCCATAGAGGCCAGGCAGTGGTGACACACACTTTTAATCCCAGCACTCGGGCGGCAGAGGCAGATGGATTTCTGTGAATTCAAGGCCACCCTGGGCTACACAAGATTGATCCAGTCTAAAAGAGAAACAGAACCAGGCAGTGGTGGCACACACCTTTGATCCCAGCACTTGGGATCTCATGCCTTTAATATCAGCACTAGAGAGGCAAGACAGGAAGTGATATGGCTGGGTGGAGAGAGGAATATAAGGAGGGAGGAGACAGGAGCTGAGTCCCTTTTTGGCTGAGGATTTCGTAGAGGTAAGAACTAGTGGCTGGCTGCTCTGTTTCTCTGATCTTTCAGCATTTACCCTGATATCAGGCTCCAGGTTTTCACTATTAAGACCAGTTAGGATTCATGCTATAATTGGAGTTGTTTGTTCTTTTTCACTGTGACCTGTGAAGACCCACAGGGTCTTCCCATGGGTCACTTGGGAAGAGAATGTAGAATGGAAGCCACTATTTGTTTTTAGGTTTATTTTTGTTTATATGTTTGTGTGTCTATGTGTATATGTACACGTATATAGGTCCTTGAGTCCGGAAGAGGGCATCAGATACCCTAGAGCTGGAGTTACAGGTAGTTGTGAGCTACTCAATGTGGTGTTGGGTATTGAACTCCAGTCCTTGGTAAGAGCAGCAAGTGCTCATAACCATTGAGTTGTCTCTTTAGCACCTAAACCCATATTTAAGAAGAAACCAAAGTCAAAAGCAGGCATCTCCATCAAGCAGATAATTAATTACACTCCTGAGGCCACCTTGCCACACCTTGTAAAGAGGACCAAGTGCAGCCACAGGCATGAGTTTCAGCCTTATAAAGGCATAAGTGTAATAAAAGTGAAGCTTTTAAAAATTCTTGTGTGGGGCTGGGGATGGAACCCAGGGTCATAGGCATGGTAATCAAATGCTGTCACTATGCTGCACCCCACCCCACAGTCCTTCTGTCTTAGGGTTTCTATTGCTGTGAAGAGACACCATGACCATGAGAACTCTTCCAAAGGAAAATATTTAACTGAGGTGGCAGCTTACAGTTCAGATGTTTAGTCCATTATCATCATGGCAGGGAGCATGGCATCTGGGAGTATGGTGGTGTGCAGGCAGACATGGTGCCGGAGAAGAAGCTGAGATTCTACATCTTTATTATTATTATTATTATTATTATTATTATTATTATTATTATTTATTTTTCAAGACAGGGTTTCTCTGTGTAGCTTTGCGCCTTTCCTGGAACTCACTTTGGAGACCAGGCTGGCCTCGAACTCACAGAGATCTGCCTGCTTCTGCCTCCCGAGTGCTGGGATTAAAGGCGTGCACCACCACCACCCGGCAAGAATTCTACATCTTGATCCAAAGGCAACAGGAAGTGAACTGAGATTACTGGGTGTGGCTTGAGCCCATATGAGACCTTAAAACCCACCCCCACAGTGACATACTTCCTCCTATAATGCTATACCTATTTCCACAAAGTCACACCTCCCAATAGTGCCATTCCCTATGAGCTTATGGGGGCCAATTACATACCTTGTGTTTTTATCTTGTAATGTAACCTAGTTTGGCCTCTAACTCACAATCATTCTGTCTCCTCCAAGTGATGGGATCACAGGCATGCACTACCACAGTCAACTGAGTTATTTGAATGTACCTGCCTCTCCTTCCCTTCTCCTTTCCCCTCTCTCTGCACTGGTCTTGTAAACCAGGATTCCTGAACTATGCTGTCCTTTGGCATTCAGTGAGCAGAGTCCAGGAATGCTGGTAAGTACCCTCCATTCCACCATAGGAATCATATAGCCTCAGACACCAATAGAGCTGGGGTTGGGAGACCAACCCACCACACTGCATCCTCACTGGACTCTCTCATAATTTATGGACACACCAGTGTGTCTTCTCATCTTGGCCTCCCTCTCTCTCCCTCAGATTGCTTTTCTTTTTTTGTATTGATGTTTGCTTGGCCAATGGCCTCTTGCATGCTAGGCAAATGCTCTAACACTGATCTGTGTTCCAAACACCCTTTGTATTTCTTTATTTAGAGACAGAGTCTCACTAAGTTGCACAGCCTGACCTTAAACTCATTTTAAAGTCCAGGTA
This sequence comes from Peromyscus aztecus, assembly GCA_902168405.1. Lineage (NCBI taxonomy): Eukaryota > Metazoa > Chordata > Mammalia > Rodentia > Cricetidae > Peromyscus > Peromyscus aztecus. Next base: position 17,125 of record CABHPQ010173238.1, on the reverse strand, counting down.
GACCTTGCCATCCTCCTGCACCAGCCTCTCAAGTAGCTAGGATGTCAGGCTTGTGCCACCACATCTGGCTTAGAGAACTCCTTGCGTTGGTCTTTGGCCTGACACCCTTGCATCCATCCTTGTGCCTTAATCACCTGGAAAAGTTAGAGTTCTTCTAAGGTTGTCACTTTCTCCCTCTGCGGCCCGTGGGATTTCATTCACATCTGCCACGGACCTCACACCACATAGTGGTGCTGTCAGTGCTACTGTCATATGATAGAATGCCCCTCCCCCATTCTTTCTGTTTGGTTGTTTTTCAGACAGAATCTCATGTAGCCCAGACTGTCTTTCAACTCCCTACCTAGCCAGGATGACACTGAGCTTCTGATCCTCCTGCCTCCATCTCCCCAGTGCTGGAGTAGTAAGTGTGCACCACCACGGCTGGTTTATGCATGCTAGGCAAGCACTCTTCCACTGAACTCCCACCCCAGGCTCCTGCACTTATTTTTGAGCTTTAGTATCAAGATTGAGTCTGTTGAATGAGAAAATTGCTCCAGCACAATGTTCCAAACATTCTCTTCCTTGACTCTGTGTTCTTTGGGCTCTACACTGTAGGACAACATATGAAGCCATGGGCTTTCACATATGTCCTGCCTTCCCCATCTTGGGTAAATTATATGCAGGCAGCCTTCAAACTCCTCTGATACTCAGACTTATGGCTATGACATCATCTCCTCCCTGGCATTTCCACTTCAACACTAGCTTCCATTTCTCAGTCAGTCCACGGACTCCACCTTGCTTCCTTGTGATATGATTGCTGTCACGAACCCTGGGCTTTCTGTTGTGGGAATGGAACTGAGTGTGTCCCATGCATATCTGCCAACACCAATCACGTTCCAAGCATGATGACCCCTTATTGCCACTGAATTGTCTTGATGGGGCACCAAGGCCTTGGAGATCAAGGACCTGCCAGTCTTCATCCCCCTGATCTAATTGCTCACATGGTACCTGGCCTGAAATAAGTTATCAGTGGCCACCTGTTGGATGTCTGATAAACACAAAGGTGCTCTAAAGTGTTGGTTTGCCAAGACCCTTGGGAAATGGAAAAGGCCTGGGAAGAAGACAGACTTGAGGTCTAGTCTCTATAGTACTTAACCTCACAGGTGCTGTTACACACATGAACATTCATATCTTCATTTTTCTGATAGATTTAACTTATTTTTTCCTTTTTATTTTTGAGCATTTGGGGACAGGATTTCTCAACATAGCCCACCCAGGTTGGCCCAGAACTCATAATTTTTCTGCCTCAGCCTCCTAAGTGTTGGACTGAAAGTATGTATCACCACACCTAGCTCTCTATATTTAGCTTACAGTTATCTCTAGGGTTGTTGTGATAAGTGAAATGGTTATTGTGATGGTTAATAGTAATTGTCAACTTGACAGGCTCTAGAATCGCCTTGGAGACAATTTCTGGACATGTCTGTAAGAGACTATCTAGATTGGTTACCTGGGGTAGGACGATCCATCCTAAGTGTGGGTGGTATTACTCCAGGCGTTGGGGTCCCGAGCTGAGTAAGAAGGGGAAAGCAAGCCTAGAGCCAGTACTCACCACTCTGCTTCCTGAGATGTCACGTGACCAGCGACCCCATATTCCTGCTGCCCCACTTCCTGGCCATGATGGGCTGTGCCCTCACACTGTGAGCCAGAATAGAACCCTGTGGTAGAGCACTCTGTGCAAAAACCTAGAAAAGTACAGTCGCTTACCGTCAGGTAAGTTCTCTGGACTTTTCTGCAGAGTGCTGTTCTTGGTTTCCTTCCATTTGTATGAGGGTCACATAGATAGATGTGAGCTCTTATGTGCAGGAGTGCAAGCCAGGCCATGGGGTGTGGCTCCTCTACTCTGGTACGGGAAGCAAGGAGCTGGATTTACCACACTCAACGCACACTGGAGCCTGAGACTCAGAAATGTAGAGTGCCTGTCCCATGTCACCCAGGGAGTTGGCAGCAAAGTCGCAGCCTGACCCAGGATCTTGTCTCTGAGCCCAGGGTTCCTTTACCTGTGCTGAAAGGCCAGTAGCTTGCTTTCTGTGGTTGAAGCACAAATGCTCTTCAAGTTGAGCCTGCAGAGGCTCAGCCCACACAGCTTTCTGCAGCATTAAATTAAGCGCCTGATTCAGCTCTTTGAGGCAGACAGCCCCTCATGAGAACGGGGCATGCATGAGAAGCATTTCTCAGTGTGGTGCTCCTTAGAAAAACAGCTCTGGCCCTGGCAAAGATGTCCTTGGGCTCCAAGGTCGGTATCTGAAACACAAGACTCTGATGGTGGAACTGAAAAACCAGTGCAGGCAAATCCTTGCTCCTGCATCATCCATCCCTGGCACCCGGCTCCCCTGCCATGTCCCCACCCTAGTTCTGAGAGGACATCCTCCGTCTAAGTCTGTTCTTAGATTTTCCTTTGTTGCTGTACCTAGAAAGGCCAGACACAAAGAGCAAGGCTTAGAAGCTGGATGCTCTGGGATTCAGTCTGGCCCCTTCAGCTTGGTTGAGCAGCCATGGGCAAGATACCAGGCCTCCATACCCCAGTCCTCTCACCTCTGAAGTGGGAGATCTCTTCATCAGATTGTTGGGAAGATAAACTGGCCAAGGGCAAACAGTCACAGTATGCTCAGTAAACACTACCTATTGTTATTAATCATAGATACTGGATTCTCTCATGGTTCACGGCCCTGTTTCTTTCTCTTTTCTTTATTTTGTTTATGAATGCTCACATGTGTGTGTCTCTGTGTTAACTCCTGTATTGTGGAGGCCAGAGATCAATCTCTGGTGTTGCTCCTGAGCACTATCTACATTGTTATTTTTGAGATAGGATCTATTACCGCCTGGAACTCACCAAATAGGCTGGCTGGCTAGGTAGCTTTAGGGATCTTTCTGCCTGTCTCCATCTCACCAGGGTTGTGATTGCAAGTGTTTGCCGCCATGCCCAGCTTTTCTGTGTGAGTTTTGAACTCAGGCCCTCATGTCAGTAAGGCAAGCACCTCCTTGACTAAGTCTCTCCACCTCCGTCTCCTCTGCTTTGCATCAGCTGCATGGCTTCAGGTGAGTTACCTGACACCTTCTCTGTCACAGGAACAAGGACGGTAATTGTGTTGGTAGATGCTCGGTCTTACACACCGTCCGTGCTGACTAGCTCTAACTGTCAACATCCCACAACCTAGAATCACTTGAGAGGAGAGCCTTAACTGAGGAATTATCTGGATCAGGTGGGCCTGTGGGCATGTCTGTGGGGGATCGTCTTGATTCTTAATTGATGTGGGAAGACCCAGCCCACTGTGGGCAGCTCTGTTCCTGGACAGGGAGTCCTGAGCAGTGTAGACCAGGAGAAAGTTAGATGGGGCAGTACCAGCAGGCATGGCTGCAGTTGTTTCTCTCTGCTCTTAAAAAGGATTCATTTTCTCTTCAACGATGTGTGTCTGTGTAGGGTTTGTGCAGGTGCCTGAGGAGGCGGAGGCAGGGGATCCTCCTGGAGTTGGAGTTACAGGTGATTGTGCGCTGTTTGATGTGGTGCTGGGAGTCTAACTCAGGTCTTCTGCAAGAGCTGTGCGCACACTTAACCTCTGAGCCAGCTCTGCGGTTCCTCTCTCAGCCCTTGCCTTGCTGCTCGAGCTCCTGCCTTGACTTCCCCTAATGATGAACTGTAATAATTCTAAGATGGATAAACCCCTTCCTGCCCTAAGCTGTGCTTGCTCGGGATAGTCTGTCACTCTGACAGAAATGACACAGAGCACCATCTCTGGGACAGCCTACAGTGTGAGCTTCCACACCGGTGCCCATGCGCTGTTTCTCACGTGTGGATGCGGGAATGGGTGCATCTGTCGATGCACAGCCCAGATAACGGCTCATGGGAGGGTGCTGCTGGCAAGGGTGGTTGTCTGGGAGGGGCTGGCCTCTGCTCTGCAGCAGTGTTGGTGCCAAGGACTTGAATATTTGATTGCATCTTTGTGATTACTGTATAAAACCAAGCTGAAAGAGGTGCTGATACCACTGATATGGCAGCATGAGTCTCATAAACACCACAGAACCGAGCCAAAGGGAGGAGGAAAGCGGAGACACACTCCTAAGAGACACCAAGGCCAGCAGATCTGTAACTTGAGCAGAGGACCATTGGCTCAGTTCACTGCCTGCCTCACAACTGAGAAAGCAGGAGTGCAAAAGAAAGTGTACATTTGAAAAGGGACATGCGTGGTTGAAGTTCATGTCAGAAAAATGGGATTTAATTACAGAGTGCCTCCGATACCCTTTTCTCTATTCCAGGCTGAGGATGGATGACTCCAACCTAGTACCCATTTGCTACTGTGCACGACATGAAGGGAGGCATTGCTCTGTGTGTGGAGGTGTGTGGCACATAAAGGTGCCTGTCAGGTGGCCGAGGTCCAGAGTGTAGACCGATGACATCAGAAGACCATCTTCACATTTCAGAAGTGGGTTGACATTCCTGAGTGTCCCCCAAGCTTGTGCCTGGACACCCTCAGTGTTGGGGACCCGACGGCCAGCTGAGGCAGCCCATTCTCTTTCAGGTGTGGCTGAAGTGGGCCTGCTATGTGTTGGGTTATTCCCATAGGGATTTCCCACCCCCCAGTGGTGTTTATGTTACATGAGGAGCCACAAAATCCTGATATCTTCTTTTCCCAGGGAAGAACATGCAGGTTAGTGCTCATTCCTCAGAAACAAACTCACAGGGCCCTGAACATCGTGTGTAGGGTGCTAGGTTGGACGTGGAGGAGATTTAGGAGATATGACTACAGGACAGACGAAACTCAGAAAGATAAAGGGGCACCAGGGGAACTTCAGAGTCATCTAGCCCATTGGAGGTGGGGCAGCTATGAAAGTCCTCTGGCCGGAAGTGACTCTTGAACTGGATTATGGAGGAGAGAACAGTGAGATGGGGTGGGGACTGCGAAGGCATTCGTAATGGAAGGACGAGCATATGGGAACCAACAGGAAGTTCACCAGGCTGGCGGGCATGGGCACAGATGCTGGTGCCATGGGGGGCACATGCCTGTGTGTTGGGGAATGTGGGTACACGGCAGGAAGGCAGGAGGGTGGGAAGTTCATTCTTACATGGAGTTTGGACTCTATTCAGAGGACAATGACATCATCCAGCAGCTCTTTGGTCACCTGAACCCCTTCTGCATGTACATTCTCTGTCTGGAGCCCTCCCAACAGTTATTTATTTAGTTTCAAGTAAAAGGAATAAAAAATTACATTTACTTGTGTATGTGTGTGTATGGTGTGTATGTGCCACAGCACATGTGTGGTGATCAGAAGACCCATTTGGGGGTTGGTTCTCTCCTTCCACTATGTGGGACCTGGGGATCAAACTCAGGTCTTCAGGCTTGGTGGCTAGCACCTTAACTGCCAAGCCATCTCACTGGCTCCTGCTAGTCGTTCAGTGTGGCTGCTGGCTGTGGCTCTTCGCTTTCAGTGAGAGTCGCTGCCAGTGTTCTCACTTCACTGGGGGTCCCGGGAGCCTTCTTGGGTCAGTCTGTGGCTTGAGCACCCACTTGTCCTCCTTTTCCTCTTCTCTGCCCCCTTTCTCTCATCCTTTAGCCCCCTTCTGGTCCAGTGGTAAACATTAATTTCTGAGTCAAATAAACTAGAGTTAAGTCCCAGCTCTGTTGCCGACAACCTCTGAGAGCCAGCAAGGCTCCTGACTCCCCCAGGCCTCAGCCTCCTGGCTTACAGCATGGGGTCGTCAACAAACGCAGCAAACTCCACGGTCAGCCTCTACACACCAGGCACAGCCCATGCACTGCAAGTTTAGTTCACAATCCGTAAGGCCAGTATTGGCACCGGCTCCAGTGTACCGCTGAGACACACTGAATGACTTCAGATTGGCAGGTGCCAGGAGCAGGAACCTGGTAGATGTCCCCCTTCTAGAGCTGACAGGAAGCACAAGAGCCAACACCTGCGGAGTCCTGGGTACACCAGCTAGACCATTGCAGCTTCTCAGTGTGGCATCAGTCAGCAGAGCATCAAGACAGGCAGCACAACACACAAGGACGGAACATCTGGATCAGCAAACTCACCCCATCGGCTGGAGCTGGGAAATGAGGCCCTGATGCAAACTGACTCATTAGCTCTGGACAATAGAAAATGACAGATGAAGTCTTTGATGAAAGAGAGCGGGATGGCCATTGATTAGAAGCCAGTCTTGCCTCTTTCTTCTCCAGCTCACAGACTGACTTCTCAGGGCTCTTCTGTCTGTGTGATTAAGGAGCTAATTGAACTGTCAGGCATGTTCCTTCCCTCATTCCCACCATCAGTCACCACCCTGGGGTGGGGGTGGGGACAGACATTTAATAATCCACAGATCTTCTCCAGTAGTCAACCTTTGGGGTCTTGAATCTCTGAAGCCACACATCACCCTCTCTTTCGGCATCCTTGTGAAGTATTGGCAGTTACAACCAGCAATTATGTAAGGAAAGAGGCCAGGAACTGGCAAGAGGTCTCAGTGGGTAAAGGCACGTGCTGCCAAGCCTGAAGACTTGAGTTCAGTCTCCAGACCCCACATGGTGGAGGGAGAGAACTGACTCCTGCAGGTTTTCCTCGGACATCCACGTACATGCTGTGGCACGTGTGTGAGTGCACACACATAAACATTAAAAATGAAAACAAACACAACCAACAGGACATGAAGCACAGCACTGGATACTTTTCAAGGTCCCAATGAATAGCAACTTGGATTTTTGTGGGGCCAAGTGTCCATGTTGAATGTTTATTGCTTGAACAGAGTTAAGTCCACAAGAGATAGTAGGGACATGGCTATGGTGGCACCATGTTTGATTCTCATAAGAACCGTGGGGTCCTCCTTGCAATCTGCAGTGTCCCCGTCCTTCCTCTGCCTCAAGGAGCTATTCAAAGCCATTGTCAAAAGTTTAAAAAAATCAACAGACCAAAGCAGTCCCTAGGGATGCTGATAGTGATCTGGGGTCTGTAGATGCAGATCAAGTGGGGACCGTGGGGCTTTCCCTCCATGCTAGATCTCTGGAAGCTGCCACTAGCATGAGTAGGTTTCCTAGTTAGGACTTGGATTCATTTTCCTGCAGGTGGGGTCTCTTTTTCCGCTTCATAATAGAGATTTTGATCTCTCTCTCTCTCTCTCTCTCTCTCTCTCTCTCTCTCTCTCTTTCTCACTCTCCCTGATGGAGAAAGAGTGGCTTTTCTGGTGGTTGGAGTTTGATTTCTGTGGACAGTTGAGGGAGAAGAAGTAAAGCAGAAAGGTGGTTCTCTCAGCCTCCTGCTCACTCTCTAGGACTGGTCCAGAAGATCAAGCTTTGCATTGAGATGGACAGTGTGAAGCACTCATGGGAAAACATACCATGATCCATCTCTGCTGCAGTAGGTGGGATCAATTTGAGGGTGCAGTGTGTAGCAATTTCTTCCAAATAGAAACATTCCACCTTGGAGGAAGGCTCCTTCAGACTCAAGAAGCAAACAACTTACAAGTCTCAGGAAGTTCATAAAACTTAAAGGACTCATAACCCCCTCCCCATGGTTAGGCTGGAGAAGTAGTGAGGACTGCTGAGGGGAGGAGATCAAACTGTCAAGCTGCCAATAAGTTGTTCAGGGAACTCCAGGGATACAGTTTCTGTGAGTCATCTCCCATGCTGGGATGCTTACTGGTAATGCAATTGCTTTCTAGTCACCTATGTTCCTGTAAGCAACTTCTTACTATTGTTCCTAAGTAACCCCCATAAACTCACTGGTTCTTTAAGATAGACTTGAATGGAATCATTTCTTTGGCATATGCCTATGACTCATATGCATGAGTCTCATTGAATTATTGGGTCCTCAATTCTTCAGGAGCAAGGGAGGTAGCTTAGTCAATGCTTTTCTTGCAAGCACAAGGAATGAGTTTTATTTAATCCCAATAGTCCACGCTAAAAACAAAAAGCTGGATGTGATGTTAATCCCAGTGTTGGAGAGGCCAAGACAGCTGGACTGGATGGCCAGGCAGCACAGCCCACCTGACAGGTCCCAGGCTAATGAAAGACTAGAGAAAAGGACTGCACCTGAGGAACAGTGACAGGTTTCCTCTGATTTCCATACGCATGAACATCTGCCCACATACAAACACACATACATGCACATACAAAAGAAAATAAATTTTTTTTAATTAAGAATTTTTTTCTCTGACCATCCTGAATTATGTCATTTATAGTCATGCCAGTCTCCACGCCTCATTGAACTGGGAGCCACACTGTGCCCAGCATGTAGGCTCAGGAGTGTCTGCAGTGGTGAATGAATGAGCATTGAAGTGGAAATTTAAAGCTGCCCCTCCAAGGCCCACCTTGAAACATGAATGAGCTCCTGAAGAGCGAGGGTTGGTCTTCACTCTGAACCTACAGTTTCTTATTCCTTTTTCTCAGTGGAATTTGAGTTTCAAAACATTGCCTAGAAGGAGAATTTGGGTTTATTAAAATCGATTTGCTGAATGATTTTAATGACTATGACCAGATAAATGGTGCCCCAGAAAAGACAATGCCCACAAACAGAAGAAATTAGCTCTCGTTCATGCAAGAGACATTTATATGGAAGGTTTTAAAGGAAGAAGAATGATCATTTTGGATAAAATATGAAGCAAAAAAAGTTATTGAATACAAATATAGAGTGGCCTAAGTTTATTTTATGCTTGGGGGAAAAAAGAAAAAAGGGAAAAAGGAAAAGGAGGAGAAGGATGTGAAATCTTAAAAAAGAAAAGGTATTTCAAATGAATTAAAGCATTATGAACTTAGGGAAAATCTCGCTTCTAACTTATCCTAGTTAGTTAAATTTTTTAAAAATTGTTTTATGTTTGTGGGTATTTTGCCTACATGCATGTCTGTGTACCATGTGCATTGCCTAGTGCTCACAGAGGTCAGAAAAGGGTGTTGGATTTCAAGAACTGGAGTTACAGACGGTTGTGAGCTGCCATGTAGGTGCTGGGGACCAGCTATCTCTTAGCTTTAATCCTGCTTAGCTTTTATATTTGTCACTGTGACACAAATTAGGGTCATCTGGAAAGAGAGAACCTCAGGTGAGAAAAAGCCTTCATTAGATTGGCCTGTAGACAAGATGGTGGGCCGATTTCTTGAGGAATGAATGATGTGGAGGGCCCAGCCCACTGTGGACAGTACTCCTCTTGGACAGATGGTCCTGGGTGCTTGAGAAAGCAGGCTGAGCAAGCCAGAGGTGCAAACCAGTAACTAGCATTCCTCCTTGGACTCTGCTTCAGTTCCTGTCTTCAGGTTCCTGCCTTGAGGTCCTGCCTTGAGTTCCCCAATGATGAACTATGATTAGGACATGAAAGGCAAGGAACCCTTTTGTCTCCAGATTGTGATCAGTGCTTGACCACAGCAACAGAAAGTGATGAAGACACTGACATTTACCAGGCACAGGCACTGAAGACCCCACCTAAAACACTGCCATTTGTAATATTTCTCTTGTATTTTAGGTTGTGAGCCTAGCCTTTCTAATGGCAGACCCATCTCTCCAGCCCTGTTTTTAACCTTTCTCCATACTCCTTTGTAGAAATTACTGTCTCTATTACAATTGAGAAACCTGAAGTTCAGCATATTTATGTAATTGGCCTCACCTTCACACTTCTAGGAATCAGCAGAGGCAAGATTTGAACTCTACACTGATATCAAAGTTACTGTTCTTGCTCCTTCATCAGCCCAAAGATGTGGCATACACAAAGCTTCTCAGTCTCAAAATGCTGACTTTATGGTGAGTCCCACCAGTTAGCTGAGGACTCTTCCCATTCCTTCTTGCTATGGTAGAGGCTGGCGCTAAGTTCCTAGTGGGGCTGAGCCCTTACCTGGAAAGGATCAACTGGAAGACTGCCTTGGCATCTCCAGGGAAAAGCCAATGTGCCTCCACTCTGAGGATAAAACCTAGAGAGCACACTCATTCTCAGGAAGAGGAGGGCTTCCCCATTTCCCTCACTCAGCCTCCCAAATTGGTGTGTGTGTGTGTGTGTGTGTGTGTGTGTGTGTGTGTGTGTGCGCACAGATGTGTTCACCCATGCATTCACCAAAGCCAGAGAAGGAGGTCAGGTGTCTATCATGCTCTACTTTTATTTCCTAGAGACAGGGTCTCTCCCTGAATCTGGAGCTAGGCTGTTGGGTGTTGATTCCCAGGATCCACTTGTCTTTGCTTCTCACAGCCCTGGGACTGCAGGCATGCATGCAGCCACTTCTGGTCCTTTATGTGACTTGACCTTCATGCATCGGTAGCATGTGTTCATGCCTGCTGAGTCATCTCTCTAGCTACTCTTTGTGTTTGGGCTTTATACATATTATGGTCATTTTTGGCCTCTGCATATGTGTACATGTGTGTGCACAGAGATGTGTGACTGCATGTGTTAATGAGTATGTAGTGTTTTGTAGTGTAAGTACACAGGTCTTTGTGTGTACTCAGCTAATTCCATATGTGCATAGGTGTGTGTGTGTGTGTGTGTGTGTGTGTGTGTGTGTGTGTGTGATGTATGATGACTTGCTGACTTGCAACAATAAAGAAATGTATGTGTGTGCATCCCAGTTCCTGCCGAGCAGTCTAACACATCCTGAAGATTGGCTGGTCACCCCTGGTTGGAAGATCTCTCAAGTTTCATTTTCCATTTGGTAAAAGGGGCTTTGTTTATCCTCCGTAAATCTCACTTCTGCAAGTCCAGCTCTGCGGGCTCCCACTCCTCTCATTGTTCCCAACACCTTAATTTATTTATTTATTTTTATAGGCTTTAATATTCAGCCCCAGCTTCCACAGGATGCTAATTTCCTCTTGAATTGTGATCCTGCTTTGCCGGTTTGGATGCCGAGGACTCTGGCTTCAGCAGCTGCTGCCCAGACCTGCAGCTGTCCTAAGATACAGAGTTGACCTAGGATGATGGCAAATCGGGCATCATCTTCGGCAGCCTCTGGTATACGAGGAATGGGAAAGGATGGGCTTGAGAGGAAATGGAGCTCTGTTCAAACTGGGCTTTGGAACTTCCCAGACGGGCGACCTTCGACTAGTCCACTGGTTTCCTTTCTACAGATTCTCAACCGTAAGAGTAAATACAGCACATCCAAAGTGTTGTCCCAACACTGGAAGGTGGGAGCAGGAGGGTCAGGAGCTTGAGGATATCCTTGGCTATGTAACCATTTGGAGGTCATCCTGGGCTACATGAGACCCTGTCTCAAACAACCACAAACAAACAAATAAACACCCAAAATTTCTGTTACTTGGTCAACCTATCAGTAGCTATTACTGTATAGTATGACCACCTCAAAATGTAGTGATACAAAGTTAAATATATATTAAAATTATTATTAATTGTGTATGTATGTGTGTGTTTGTGTGTGTATGTCTTAGTGTATATGTGTATGTGTGTATATGTATATATATGTGGGTGCGTTTGTATACATGTCTCTGTGTGTATATACGTCTCAGTGTACGTGTATATGTGTGTGTACATGTCTCAGTGGATGTGTGGAGGTCAGGAGACACATTTCAGGAGTTGGTTTTCTTCCTCCATAATGTAGGTCCTGGGTATCAAACTCAGGTCATCAGAACTGACAGCAAGTGTCTTCATCCACTGAATCATCTAAGTGGCCCACAAACTGTACACATTTTGGTCATGATTTTATGTGTCTGTCAGTGACTTCAGGTGTGTTCTCCTGGCCTTTCTTCCTCTGAAAGGTCATCTGTGTGTGTCTGTGGCCAGCTGAAGCAGGGTCAGCTTGCTGTTAGCTGAGGTGACTTGGTTCTCTTCACTCCTATGTCCCAGTGCAGGCTTGTCCTGGTTGCAGAAGCACCAGACACCCAGAGAGGAAGTAGAAACCAGTGACACCTCTGAAGCTCAGCTCGGAATTGGCGCTCTGGTGTCCACTGAATTTGAGCTAATGGGTCAGGTTAAGAGGCAATCTCAGAACAAACGGTAGGGAGGTCGACTCTGACTCACAGTGGGAAAGCTCTGAAGTAGGCAGGCAATTAGTAGGTGCCAATCAGAGCAATCAGCCTGCTGCAATAGGCACTCAGTGTGTGTGGAATTTTCTGGAACCTAGCAGGCAGTTAGCGAGCAGCAATCAATGGCTTAGCATAACCTGTGTATAGCAGGAGCTCCATGCGGCTCTGGGGGCACATCTGTATGAAGGACATTCTACACTGGAAGTATACCTAACCCAGACTATCACCTAAGGTCACCCCTGGCACCCCAAATCCCTGCTGACATCTCTTCTGAGACTGAGAAGAGAATAACTTCTCTCTCTTCTTCAAACCCCAGTCTTAGCCTTGGCAACTTCTTCATTTCTATGCTAAGTCCTATTAGCGTCTTTTTTCTTTTTTTCAGTTTTCTTTCTTTCTTCTTTTTCTTTTTTGAGACGGTCTCTCATTGGCCTGGAACTTCGTCAAGTCAGCTAACCCCGCTGGCCAATGAGCCTCAGGGATGCGCCTGTCTCACGTGCAGGGATTACAGGGCATGCTCCCATATCTGCCTCTTTTTCATCTCAACAGCAGTTCCTCCTGCTTCTGAGGCAAGCACTTCACAGTGGAACCATCCTTCCAGTCCCCTTTTTCTTAATCACACGCTTCAATTCTGCCTTTCTAGTTTCTTTAAGATTTCTTCCCACTTCCCCCTTCTGAAAACTCAGGAACTGAGGAAGGAAGAGATAATCCCTTCTCTTTAAAAAGCCAAAGGGAATGAGATGGGAGGAGAGAGGGGAGTCGTGTGCTTCTTCCCACCTTATCTTTGTTTCTGGTTTTGTTACAGAGGTATTGTTAGGTTTCAAAGAGCCTTCTGTCCCTGGCTCCAAGTTCCCCAGCTCTTCTTTTCCAGCCTGCTTTCCTTCTGTCTGTAGAAGGCTGCTGGAAGATGGGCTCCTTAGGAGCCATTCTGCCTCCAGAATGCTCAGAGGGGAGCTGGGAAGGGTCTGGGGCACTGGATAATAACCAAGGTATCGTCCCTTTCTTTCTGCTGGGCTCCCACTTCCTTCCCTATTGTAACGTGGACCCCGCTCTGCTGCCTGCCTGAGACTTGAAGGATATCACACTAGGTGTGAGACACACCTTCCACCGCAGCCTCACCTCTGGTTGTTCTTGCCAACCTTCCCCATCGGCTTCAGTCATCAAAATGTACTTGCTGACTCATTTCTTCAAAGCTGGTGAGAACAAAGCCACACTGAGTGTCCACTTACGCCAAACGCTGTGCATGCAAACTGTATATGTGTGACCAAGTACCTGCAAGATGGGCACCATGTCAGGCTAAAGGGAGATTACCATGCTGGACCAAGGTCATTCAGGCTAACATAGCTGGGATTTAAACCCTGGTCTGCCTGACTTTAACGTCTATGCTGCGGACAAGTAAACCTGTCTCCCCAGCCTAGTGTGAGCAGCTTATTTCAGTTTTCTAAGTTCTGAAGGCCCCACCCCCTGATGTATCACAATATCCCAGGCAAACTGAGGTGACTGATCACTCAGTCTTTTCCTGTGACAAGCCCCAGGAGGCTGCTTCATCAGACAGACCTGGCCCAGCATGAAAGACCTCCCGATTGCCCACTCCTGATCTGACAGACAGTGCTCAGGTCCTGTGTGATCCTGCTTGTTTCCGATTCCCAATGTCTGATGCCTGTCTCTCCTCTTGCTTCTCAGCGGTGCAGTCTTGTGTGCCCAGCATCTGTTTGGTTCCACGGGGAATATGCCCTTAGCACCGTGGCTGTCGCTGGAACAGAGACTATGCTCTTATTGCAGTCATGGAGGCCTGCTCAGATCCTTGGGTGATGTAACCAAGTAGGAATCCCATCGAGGGTGCAGAATCTTGGTGTGTTTACTCACCCCCCTGCAGCAGCACCATGATGAGCAATGCCTTCTGGATTCTGACACATCTTTCTCGAGCACCTTCCAGCAACTGGTAACTCAGTCATCATCAAAACAATGGAGTATTAGCAGGAAGGAGAAAGAAGCAAGCCAGTGATTTCCACCTATAAATCAAACGTTTATCCTTAAGAGTCATTTTCTTTTTTGTGTACTTCGGATTCTTAAAGAAAACGCCCATACTGATTATCATTTTAAAAGCTCCCCTTTGGTAGGGCATTTGCCTTGCATGAGGGAAGCCCTACATTTGATCCCTAGCACTTCTTCATAAAATTGGGCATGGCGGTGCACACTTGTAATCCCAGCATTTGGAAGGTGGAGGCAGGAAGATCTGAAATTTAGGGCCATCCTTGGCTGTATGTATTCAAAGCCAGCCTTGGGTACAGACCATCTCTCAAAACTAATAACAATACCTCTTAAATAATCAGAATGAAACTCCCCTTCAGATCAAGGAACTCAAATACCTTAGGAGCAGAAGATACTGCTTGGAACTGCATATATTCACATATACTCTCCCAACTGGAACTGCTGAAGAGGAGAAAAATTGAGTGGCAGATATCCCCAAGCACAGACTAAACCATCACAAAAGCAGAAAAACATCATAGATGCAGACCTACACAGGCTCGTCACGTCATCAGAACTCTACTGAACTCCCCCACTTCCTGATAACTCTCCTTTGAGCCTCTCAAGCCTGACTTTCAATAGGTTGGAGCACCACGCAGAACACAGGGGAGGACATGCAGGGAAGGATGTGCATCAACAGCCGCAGACGTTACTTTCACGGATATAACCTTCTCGACACCTGTGTCGTGTCTGGAGGAACACCGGTTGGAGACAACAGCAGCCCAAGCCCGACACAGTGGGACTGCGCCAGTCCCTCACAGCTGAATATTAAACAACACTCCTGAGTGGCCCATATTTCTGGAGATTGTGTGTGCTTATGATATACAACAGGAGTCAAATCAATATTCATCCAGAGAAACACATTAGGAATGAGCAGTTCTATACTTACCCAAGCGTGCCAAGCTCTCCAAGGATGTAGAAATGAAAGATTTCCTTAGTCCTCCTGTACATGCCCCAAAGAACATCTAAAAGCTCCTCAAGGTTAATTCAAGAATAAAAAAAGACTTTTGGCAATTGTGATATTGTGAGAATTTCCATTAAATAAAGTTAATGGGATTTTTAAAAGTACTTCTTGGTTGCTATTAGGTCCATGCTGGGAAAATAATGGAAAAAGTCCAGCAAAAATGTTTTTTTCAAAATTAATGGGAAATAATACAGAGGAGAAAAGAGATCCTCGGTGGAAGAGGACTTGTCTGCTTCCAGGAAATAGCCATCAAGGTGGGTAGGTTTTCTATAAATTCCAACTATTGTTGTGGCTAATGTTGCTACTAAACAAGTGTTGCTCAGGGTCCTCAGAAAGCAGGAGATGGTTGACAATTGTTCTATACTTTTTTTTGCATTACAGTAGCTCTCTCTTTTTCAGTTGGCCAAATTTGAAAGGTCAAGAAAGGAGGGAAATATCACAGCTCTCCTGTTCTTGGGGAGACAGACTAGATGTCCGAGGGCCACTGTCTGTGTCTGAGTGGCTCCGGTGAAGTGGGTTGTCTTGAGGGGGTTCTGGTCGGAGTTTGATGCTATCAGAACTTGAAGCACAGGGCTGCTGGAGGGTGGGCGTTAAACGCTCAGCAGTTAAGAGCACTTGCCGCCTTGCCTGGTTCACTTCCTACCATCCACATTATGGCCCACAGCTGCCTATTACTCCAGTTCAATGGGATCCAATGCCTTCTTCTGGCCTCCTCAGGTAGCAGGCACACACGCGATATACACATGCAGAAACCCACGCATAAACTAAAACAAATACATCTTAAAACAAAAAAGAATGAAAGTGTTTGTTGTATAAGCATGAGGACCCAATCCCTGGCACCCAGGGAAATCTGAGTGGTTGTGGTCACAGCACTGGGGAGGTGGCATTGGGGTCCCCTAAGCAAATAGTCTAGACTAGTTGAACCAGCAAAGCTCTGGGCTCACCAAGAGACTCTGCCTCAGTAAATAAAGCGGAGAGTGACCAAGGAAGACAGCTGGACTCATTCTCATGCACACATACCTTCACACACACACACACACACACACACACACACACACACACGCATACACACACATGCGTGCATACACACATGCATGCATACACACACATGCACACAATGCATGCACACACACGTGCACACACACATACATGCATGCACACACATGCACACACATGCATACATACACGCACACATGCATACACACATGCATGCACACACATGTGCACACACACATACATGCATGCACACACATGCACACACATGCATACATACACACATGCACACACATGCACACACATGCATACATACACACACATACACATACATGCATGCACACACAGATACACACACACACACACACACACACACACACACGAACGCACCATCAAGTGACTGACAGCAGGTACCAGCCAGCTGTCAGAAGGGAATGTGGGAAGATGGACACTGAACACTGAGATGCTTCTTTTGTCCCAGAAGCTGCGGCAGCACTTCACACTCCACATTTTGGGAGGCGATGCTGCAAACCTTCCAGTCATCACAACCGCGGGTCTTCAGGGAGCTGGGTCAGGGAGGATTTGAACTCACACTGGGAAGCAACAGCGGATCCTCCTCCAAGACACAGGAGTTACCGGTGTGCTAAGGGGGCCAAGAGCTGCGGTCTGATTGGCTGGGCAGACTAGAAACAAGCATATCATTCATTCCTCAGTGAGGCTGCCTCCCAGAATTACTTGGGAATTTTAAAAAGAAATTTCTTCAGGATTCCTTTGGACTGACTGAACCAGGCCCAGAAATCAGCATATTGAGAAATTTATGTGTAAAAATGACCATCACTTGGGGAAATGGGCATGTGGGGACTACAAGTGTACATTGTGTACACGGCATCTTGATTTCAGTAGATACCACAGGCATCTGATTCCATAACTCCAGAGTGGAGAGCAGGACAAGGAACTTTTGCCAGTCTAGGCTGAGCCACAGTTAGGAGCCAGGTCTTGACAGGGTCCTTCCCTGGAGGTCAGACCGCATCTCATAAAATGCTTCTGGAAATGACTGGGAAGGTTTTGTGACACTCCTTTCAAAGCCTAAATAATATATTCACTGAGAAATGGGGCTTCTCTGGCAAGATCTGACCTCTTTTATGGCCACTTCCCGTGTTCCCAGGGGTGACACCC
>CABHPQ010173237.1:6173-39961 GCA_902168405.1 Peromyscus aztecus | reverse complement strand
CCTGGCTTGTTTTTTTGTTTTTTGAGGCAGAGTTTCTCTTTGTAGTTTTGGTGCCTGTCCTGGGTGTTGCTCTGTAGCCCAGGCTGGCCTCGAACTCACAGAGATCCACCAACCTCTGCCTCCCGAGTGCTGGGATTAAAGGTGTGCGCCACCACCACCCGGCTGACCTAAACATTCTGAAGCAGCAGAAACACTATAAGGTCCCTTTGGTGTCCTGGAGTAGAGTTTTGGCTTCTGTTACTGATCTGCTAAGAAAAAGAAAAGCATCACATTCAGATATAGCAACTTTCTGTGGAACTGTTCTCAACCATGGCAAAACTGATTTAAAATTCACTGATTCAAAGAAAATCTAAATGAGAAGATCACACAGGAGCATGTTAAAGCAAAATTTACTGTTAGTTAAATATCCCCAAATAACACCAGAAACACCCTGACAATAAATAGAATGTGACCTTGGATATTAAGCTGTTCTTTACTTTAAGGCAGAATAGATAAAGATGAGTCTAGCTACATGTTCTACACATGTATCAACTATCCCAATGTAAGAAAATAAAGAAAAATATCTGTTGAGAATTGTGCCATGCATAAGGTGCCAAACATAAATAAGTAAATAAAAATTTAAAAAAGAAATAAGAGAAAAGAAAAAGAAAGAAATTCCTTTGACAGTTCTCCGTTAGTCTTTACATTTTAAAGTTATGTTTCAATTTAACAGGAGTCACTATTGAATTCCATTCCTCTCTTATTTTTATTAAATAATTCTAATTACTATTTTTTAAAGTAGGTCACTCCTTAAGTTATTTTCCTGTTTCAGTTTTGGGGAAAGAATATTAAGCACAATCCCCAGGTTATAATCCCTGCCGAACTAAGGTCATCAATGACATGTCCGCCCTCAGTATCAAAGAACTCTAGAATATATGTAATAACTAGGATAATTCAAACTGGGAAAATATTTTGCTGACCTTTCTAGGCCTCTTTCTGACATTCGTATTTCTACCTGTGAGAAGCTGGTTCAGTTTAATTGACAACTCTTGATTTCTGGTACATTCAAAGAATTCAGTCCCAAGGGCCACATAACACGAAGGCAGGAGAGTTAATCCATCAATAAAACCTTTCACATAAGTGAGTAACAGAGAAGATAATCTTGTCTGTGGAATTTTACTGCTATATCTTATCCATAGTGTCTGTAGTTTTTATCTTAATTGTTTTGTTTTACATTTATTTCATCCTATGTTACCCTAGGCATAGACTACTCAGGAGCTACTAAACTGATAGGTTTTGTTTTGTTTTGTTTTGTTTTACTAAAAGAAAGCATTAAGATATTGTAAAAATAATAATAAAACAATTGCATTAATTAACTAAAACTTTATTACATGCTGCTGTGCAATGATGCTTTAAGCTCCTCACTGGTGCACGTTAATGTATTACAACCACCTTATAGGGCAGCATTTCTTCCATTCACAGGGAAAACATGACTCAGTGAGGATGGGTGTTAAACTGGATTCTCAAGAACTGGGTCCCAAACTAGGATTCAACATGTAAAAGATTGAATTATAAGAAACCCTAATGTAGAAAAAGATAGAGAGGGAGTTGGAGAAAGCCAGAAAGAGAAATGAGGACAAGACACATCCAGCCAGAATGAAGGACCCAGAAAGAGAAGACGAACATGTTAGTTTGCTTTTGGTTGTACTGATAAAACACCAAAAACTCCTTGGGGGAGAAAAGGGTTTGTTTGCCTTACAGCTCATAGTCCATCATCAAGGGAAGTGAAGGCTGGCGCTGAAACAGGAACCCGAAGGCAGGAACTGAAGAAGAAACCTTGGAGGAGCTCTGCTTACTGGCTTATTCACCCTGGCTTGCTCAGCTGTCTTTCTTATACAGCCTTGGGATGATAGTGCCCACAGTGGGCTAGATCCTCCAACTTCAATTAACTACCAAGAAAATGTCCCACAGGCATGTGAATCTGATGAAGCTAATTCCTCAATTGAGATGCCCTCTTCCTAGGTACATCTTGGTTTATGTCAAGTTTACAAAAGCCAACCAGCCCAATGAGAGAAGAGAATCCTAGACAGCCTGCCTTTTCAGGGAGTTTGGTCAGTGTTAGTCAGAGCCCATGGGCCAAAAATCATTGGCCACAGAATTGCCTGATTGCAAAGAGCAAGTGATCTTAGTGTCTCTGTCACCACAATTAGTCCCTACGTAGATCACCTGGGCAAGGCCTGACCTCGGTGCCAAGATAGTAATGGATTTCAAAGACTGCAGCGCTCGCTCAAATTATGAGGTCTGAAGTTTCACTGCAAACCCAGTTTCTTAGAAGTTGAAGTTCACTTATGTAATACTGATTTCATAGGACTTTCCGTTGGCTTACAAACTCTATCTGAACTTCAAACACTCAAATTTGGAATCAAATAGCTTCTTTCCAACATTTTGAAATAAAACTGGCCATTCTTAGTTGCTTTAAAAATATTTTTTAATCTTTTTTTTATTCAACACTGACAGTTTATTTTCTGAAGTTTATCGTAATTTTACAAAACAGAACAAAACAAAAATGCAGGTATCAAAAACAGCAGTTTACAGAATTTCCTCACTGGTTCTCTCCTCAGTCAGTGACTCTGGAACTGGCCTTATGCAAAGACTAACCAGGCTGATTCCCTCTTGGCCATGTGCATTCACGTGATTGCTTTCAGAACTACTTCATAATAATAATTTTTTACAAGCACCGGTCATTTTTTTGAGAACCGATTTGGTTTGTCCAACAAAGTAAACACATTTTTTTTCAACTGTGTGGCATTTTTCTTTCTTAAAAAACACTGAGCTGAAACACAGAATGTATTTGTTTGGATCAGAACCAAATTTTCTGAGATCCTTATTACCTGAAGAACACTGAAGACATCATTGGGCATATGAAATGTTACAGTGAATACTTGTGTAAATGTCTAAGGCAGCTACCTTATTTCTGAAAAAAGTAGTATTTCATTCAGAGGCTGCTAGAGTTTGAATTACTTCAGTTTCAATGTCCTTTTCTGTCTTGGGATAGTTTCCCCAGACAGCCTTATTATCAGAAGGAAAATGTGGTATCTGTGCCAAAGAGGCACTTATATTTTGTAAATACATTTATACAGAGCAAGACTCCTTTCTTTGGACCCTGGGTCACCACAAAGAGATTGAGAGGCCATGATAATTGGATGCTAACAGGAAGCAGCACACTTACACTCACAGCATCATCTGTAGGGAAGCAGAAATAAAGCTGGAAATTGGTAGTGGGGCTCACCCACTACTTGCTCTGGAAACACATTTTGCTTAAATACGGGAAGTGTGGTCCAGTTCTGCAATGTTAATAGCTGCCAGTCTCTCATTTTTAAAAATAAAGATCACTTCCTGACTAGCAATGAGTTAGGAAATTTGATCAGATCTCTCAGTATTGGTTAAAAATAAAGTAAAACCCTTACCCAGCCAAAAGAGTTAAAAACTGCACAATCAAACCTGAATATAAATTACAGAATGGTGTACATATTATTACACGGTTATGAAAGGATCAAACACCCCCACTGAAACAAAATTTCCTCCACATTATTGCTGTTTTCATTAAGGAAACTGATATGTAATTTTCTTCTTTATAGATATGGAAAAGGAAGCAAGAAGGCAAAGCTGAGAGAAACAGATGCCACCCACAGGGCAGCGGTGCCATTTGGTTGTTTTGGTCTTTGTACCAGCAACTCCCACTCCTGTGAACGACGTCCAGTTCCAGCTGGACTACACAGTTTTTCTGGCAGTCAACACACGAACGATGGACCCCACTCCTCCAGCAGCAAGCGCCTTCTCATGCCACTGCAGTAACACGGCACTGCTGTTGTCGGACGGGCTCTCAAAGCCTTTGTAAGTATACTTTATATTTATAATTTAATAATATAATATAAATATAATTTATATTATAAATATAAATATACTCTGGACACCATTCTTGTCCAGAGACTGAACGGCCTTTTCAATATCATTAGCTTTAAAAGAGATGAGCACTTTCAAGACAATGCTGCCCGCCCGGTCCTTCACCACCTGACTCTTTGTGTTGATGGGGGAGTTTTTCAGAGCAGCCTGGAGTGCAACTGTCATGTTTCCTTGCCGCAGGCATGAGTCCACCTCGCACTCGTCCCGCCCGGCCTGTCCATCGCCACCGTCCTCCTCGTCCACGAACTTGTTCTCATCGTATTTGTCCACATCCACCTTTTGGAAGCGGGACTACGACACCGTGTTCTTCGACATCCTGGATGGATCGCGACGCGGATGCTGGCCTCCCCTCCGCGGTATCTCTCCTCGGCCTCTTCGCGAGCCCCAGGCGGGCACGACTCACTTCCCTTTTCCGCTCTGGGGCGTCCTTTTTTTAATTTTTTTAACACTGAGTTGTTGTGGGATATTTTGGACATACGCTGCCACTCCTGAGACTAACAGTAAAGTTTACCTTGAATCAGAGGGCAGAGCTAGCTACTAGCTAGTAATTGCTTCAATGGGTAAATAATGAGAAGTAAAGTTACCCAACAAATGATGCCACCTGTGAAAACACAAATTCTTGAAGATTTTGATAAAAATGTCACAGAGAGGACTTCATCTGGCTATAGTATTTCATGTATTTGAAATGAAGTCACTATGTATTGATACTATATTGCTTGGATATGTGGGAACCGCTTCCATTTCAATGGGAGAAGCTGATATGAAAATTTTACTTTCAGAGATGAGGAGATAGTTCCATGAGTAAAGCAATTGCCAAATAAGCCAAGAGGAACTTATTCCCAGCACCCACATAAAAATTCGATATGGTAGCACAAGTCTGTCATGCCAGGGCTGGAGGTGCAGAGACAGGAGCATTCTGGGGACTCGCTGGCCAGCTAGCCTCATCTAATTGGTGAGCTCCAGATTCAGTGAAAGACCTTGTCGAAAGAAAGAAAGAAAGAAAGAAAGAAAGAAAGAAAGAAAGAAAGAAAGAAAGAAAGAAAGAAAGAAAGAAAGAAAGAAAGAAAGAAAGAAAGAAAGACGGACGGAGGGAGGGAGGGAGGGAGGGAGGGAGGGAGGGAGGAAGGAAGGAAGGAAGGAAGGAAGGAAGGAAGGAAGGAAGGAAGGAAGGAAGGAAGGAAGGAAGGAAGGAAGGAAAAGAAACTTGTGATTATTGGAGGAGAATCTACAGCCACTGATTTACTAAACCAGCATTATCCCCAACAACAATCCATAAGTATTTGTCCTTTGGTCTTTACCCCTTATCAAGGAAACCTCTTTTTGCAACAGATGGAGTCCCACAACAGAAAACCACAACCAATCAAAATGTAGAATTGTAGAGCCCAGTCCCTATGGATACATCTACAAAACATTCCCATCCCTGAGGCTCAGGGAACACTCCAAAAGAGGGTGCAGAAAGATTTTAAGAGCCAGAGGATCAGGGAATTTGCTGTGATATTATGTCTCCTAGTAACATCGGAAGCTATACTTGTAAATTCTGACCAAAATGACCAGCCAAACATGAGCTGAAGTAGGATGACACCAATAAACATGCCAAGCTGGATGGGGGAAAAGTCCACGAGGCCTCAACCCTACACAAAGAACCACAGGCTGATAAGATTTAAAAAGGTAGATTATTGAATCTACTTTAAAAAAGCAACTACTAGTTTTAAATATTTTACATTGGATTGGAGTTTTGTATATTGTATACAAATTATGTATATTGATACAAATTTGAGATTGATTTTGTTAGAAAATACTATACGTATATTTCTAATCTTGTTCAAGGTATTGTACCTATACAGTTCATTTAACAATGTAATGCAAGTTGCTAGTCCTTGAAAGTTATTATTACCAACTATTTAGGATAATAAAGAAACATAAGTTAGTAGTTAGTTATTAAAATCAGACTTGTAGTCATATTAGATATGTTTTCAAGATCAAGCAGAAGTATATTTTAGATAGGTCATCTTTAAACACTTCAGAGATTTACAGAATATGGCATTTAAGATGTTTTAATAACATAGATTTTTTTTTATGACAATGAGACATGTCTGCTCCTGGCAGCACCAATCTACTTCAGGAAAGATGATGGGCATTGAAGAAACTCCTTACAGAGCTTACTTTCACTGTGGCAAAAGTTAACCATGGGGCAAGAAAGTACCCTTTCCTCGACTGCTGACAGTATGCTGTCCAAAATGGGCAAGCAGGACACAAAAGAAAGGACTGCCGATCTTTGCCAAGACAAGGTAGGAAGGCTCTTTAGAAAATCCTGCTTCACAGATGAGTCTGTCAGATATGCTAGGCCTGTAGGCTGAAGAAAGATGCCCAACGTTGCAGAGAAATCTTGGGTGACTGTCTAGGCAGCCAGATGTTTCTGTCATTCTCACATTTTTTGGTAAGTTGCTTGTTTGCACTTCCTGCTTACTCAGTTGGTATTATTTCCTTCTCAGGTCTCTAAGGAAGTTGAAGATTAGATAGTGATAGTGTTCCTTGTTAACAAATTCAGAAAAGAAATTCACTAAAGAAGTGTAATGTGTATAAATTTGAAAGACATCAAAAGATAGTTGGTAATACAAGTTAGGGTAGAACATGAATTAGGTACAACATTTTGGACTCACCAAGATAGGATAAATAATGGAGTTTTTTTGTTTGAATTTGCTAAATGTTAATGGACTGGACATTGTTAATGTAATTCTTGACTGTATATGTTGTATATACTTATGGTACTTATTGTATATAGTTTTTCTTATATTAGTTATAACCTTCTTTTATTATTTTAGACAAAAAAGGAGAAATGTGGTGATATATTGTGTACCCTAATGAACTTATATGGGGATGAGAGGACAGAGCTAGCCACTAGATTAGACATAGAGGCAAGACAGTGTTGGCACCCCCCGCCCCAATCCTATCACTCAGGAGGCAGAGATCTGTCTAGATCTCTGTGAGTTCAAGGCCACGCTGGAAACAGAGTCAGGCATGTTAGCACATACCTTTAATCCCAGCACTTGAGATCTCATGCCTTTGCTACTAAGTACTTAGGAAGCACACACACACCTTTAATCCCAGCACTAAGAAGGAAGGAAGATGGCAGGGCACAGAAAGTTATATAAGGCATGGGTAAACAGGAAGTCTCACTTGGGAGGCTGAGGAGTTGGTAAGGTGAGGTTGGCTGTGGCTTGTTCTGTTTCTCTGATCTTTCAGCTTTCACCCCAGTATCTGACTCTGGGTTTTCTATTAATAAAACCATTTAGCAATTCATGTTACAACAGGCGACTGAGTAAGGCTAGGAATGAGAGTGGTGATCTTCCCCAGGAAAGAGCACACCAATTGGTTGTTCAGAGCCAAACGGTCAACCCTGAAAACGTGTGTGTGTGTGTGTGTGTGTGTGTGTGTGTGTGTGTGTGTGTGTAAAATATTATATGGACTCAACAGACTGTATTTAGGAATATACAAATGCATATATGCATGCTATAACAATTATTGAAAAAGATGCCATGAATTTCAAGGAGAATGTAGAGGGGCATATTGGGAGGTTTAGATGGAGGAGAGGGAAGGGAGAAATGTTGCAATTAAAATACAGTCTTGCCAATCAGTGGTGGTATACGCCTTTAATTCCAGCACTTGGGAGGCAAAGCCAGGTGGATCTCTGTGAGTTCAAGGCCAGCCTGGTCTACAGAGCAAGATCCAGGACAGGCACCAAAACTACACAGAGAAACCCTGTCTCAAAAAACTAAAAAATAAAATATAAAATACAGTCTCAAAAATAATAAAATCATTAAAAAGATGAAGAGTGATTCAGTTTTTGTCTATCTTTTCTCCATAAGGCTTAAGTAATCGTAGACCTCTTGTTTGGGTTATGGTTCTCTTCCCTTTGCTGTCTTCCTAGGCAATTTCAGTGCTTCAACTAAAAAAAAAAAAAAACTCAATCTCTCTCTCTCTCTCTCTCTCTCTCTCTCTCTCTCTCTGTGTGTGTGTGTGTGTGTGTGTGTGTGTCTTTGTAAGAAACCATTTCACAATGACATATGCATTAATGCTTACTTAGCATCAGGGCTGACTCCCATGAGTGCTGCTTCTACCCCTTCTGGGCTACAACCACACTGACCTTTGCTCTGTTCTACACAGACCACCCAGATGTTCCTGCCGCTGAGCTACTGTGCATTTACATTCATGAGATGAGTCCCTAACCTTCTGAAGTCTCCGTTCAGTGGCCACCTCCCTAGAGAAGCCCACTCTCCCCATGCAAACTAAGGTACAAAGTCTTTACCGGCCCTTTCCTTTTATACCACATATTTTTATTATCTGTTCAGCACTTACTTCTGTTTTAAACTGTGTTATTTTTATGATTTATTGCATGCCTCCTCTATCCAGATGTATTTCATAACAGGGGGAACTTTTCCTGTCTGTTTAGAGCTGTGTCCTTGTGCCTGTAATAGTGGCTGACACATGGGAAGGGCTCATAAATATTTGATGAATAAATGATTCTGATTCTGATGATTTCCGATGGCTTAGCACAGACCATTCTCTTGGGTGCTGAGCACTTATATCCATTTCTAAGCAAATGTTCCATGGGTACCACAGACACAACATCACCAACCCTCAAGTTTTCCCCCTCCTTCCCAACCCTTCCTGTGTCTAGTGCTGTCTGGGGCTTTGTACAAACAAGAACTTCTGCCTATTTGCTCGGGTCAGAAAACTGATAGTTTTTCTAGATCCCTCTTATTTTTAACCCTTCAGTCTAAATTAACAGGCCCACCCATATTTTCTCATCCCTGATGCCACCATTGCTGTGGGTCTGCAATAATTTCCTAATGGGTCACCTTGCCAAACCGTTTCTGCCACATGTTAACCTGTGACCTTGAACATATCTCTTAACTTCCCAAGGTCTCTTTCCTTGTCTCTCAGCTGAGTTACTCTTAACATTATTGCACTAGGTTAAATAGCATCCTCCCAAAACACATGTCTCCTCAGAAGCAAACAGGATCATATCTACACATATGGTATTAATAAATGTAATAACTTGAGGTTGTTGGATAAGTGTGGCCCAGCTCCAGTGACTAGTGCTGTTGAAGAGGGAAATCTAAACCTAGAGACATGGCAGAGAGAGTATGATGTGAGACATGGGAAGATAAAGGCAGAAAGGGGGGAACCTCAGGAACTAGAGCTGCTGATGATAGTTAGGAAAGGAAAGGAAGAGCCTGCCTCTGAAGCCTTCAGAGAGGGCACGACCTTGATGGTTTCTGTCTTATAGGCACCAGAATTCCTTTCATTTTAACTCATCCAGTTGTGGTAACTTGCTGTAGTAACACAATTGTGAGGATAAAGAACAATTTATGTCAAGAAATTACAATTGTAATTGTAATTACATGGCAACACAACTTTAATCCAGCACTCAGGAGGCAGAGGCAGAGGCAGAGGCAGAGGCAGGCAGATCTCTGAGTTCGAGGCCAGCCTGGTCTACAGAGTTCCATGACAGCCAGAGATACACAGAAAAACCCTGTCAGGGAAAAAAAAATTCATATGGAACCAGAAAAGACTCTGGGTAGCCAAATTAAAAATTTTAAAAATTACAATTGTGCCCATAGTAAATATGAGATAAAATTTATTCACTTAATCTTTGTTATTATTCTGAATCCAAATTAAAGCTCTTAAAATGCAGACATGACCAAGGCACATGTCTGACCAACACTTTTCAGAGCCATTTGAATATCCATAGGAGAGCAAACAAAGTTTAAAGCTAGCTCAAAACTGCCCTGTGAAAAGCAACCCTGAACACAACACCCCCTTCTCTATGAATGCCTGTTCCTCTCTTACCTCTTCTCCTGCTAGATACACCTCCTCTCCCTGTTTCAAATACCCAATATCTAATCTCTAGGCTCCCTACCATAGTGTTTTCCTTACGTGAAATATTCTTTCTTCCTTTTCAGGTAACTCACTTTTCAGCCTCTGTGTACAGTCCTCCTTTAAGGGACTCCTGAATGCCACAGTTTAGCATTATCTGGTCACTTCCATTTCTGCCTCCACTGGCTTTACCATGTATGTGAAGGTTGACCTCTATTCCAGGTTGCACTGGGAGGTCTGGGAGGTCTGGGAGGTCTAGCCACACTTTTCCTGTTCTTTGTGTTTAGTCTAAGTACCTGGCGTATAATCACATGAGTTCAAAAGATACTTCATTGCCTAAGTAAAAAATTATGATCATTTGCATGCACTAAAATAAATATGATAGTGAACATAGGATAGTATCTGTGTGAGATGGAACAGGTGCGCAGCTTGGCAGAACACCTGGAACCAGCTAAGACCCAAAATAATATGGAAAGGTGAATATTAAAGTACATTCATTTCAACCCTACCCTGTATTTTCATGAGAATATTAGCTAGAAGTTCAGGAGGTAACGCATTGGTCTCAAACTCAGCAAGCAGCAACAGCAGAACAAGGATTGGAATTCTCTCTCACACACAAGGGTCCTTCCACAGCACTGTACTGCTTATAGGAAAGAGAACGGCCTCCAGAAAGTAAATGAAAAAGAAGGAACAGAAGAAGTGGACCAGCAGCAGCAGTAGGCTTGTTTGTAGAGAGCAAAACGATGAGAGGATTTACAAAGGACTCCGGGCTTGCCAAGGAGTGAGTCGAACGGATAGGAAGTTCCTCAGATTCTGTAGGTGCAGCGAGGGAATGTGTAACCAAGGGAGGAGAGACAAATTCCTCAAGTGCAGTGAGCGTGGGGCCAGGGAGGCCAAGAACAATTTTCCGAACTGAGACACCACAGAAGGAACAGGGAGTTTCCAACCAAGCCCAAATCCTGCCAGCCTGCCTTCGGAACTCGAGCCAACTCAGATTCTCTGGTTGCTATCAAAGATGATTAAGACGATTAAGATGAGAACCAGGAACTAAAAAGGACACAGGCATCCAAAAGGAACAGGACTAGGCACATTAGACGCTGCAAACGGGCATCTATGCCAGATTCCTCCCTCCTTCCGGAGACACATTCAGATCAGTGTCCCCGAATTCTACATATTTTCATTCTCCTTTAGTTAGGGTGAGATCTTGCGGTTCTCTCCACTCGCCCTTCTAGGTAAACAAAATTACCTCTATTCATTCAACCCTGGGTGCTCATATCCAGCCAACCATCTTCCCTCAATAGACTATGACTCACTAAGTCCTAAGCAAAGCTGAGCGCGGGGAGGAAGAAAGCCTTGGGGCTTGGCCTCAGATGGCTTTGCCAGCCTTTCTCCAGACATCTATCTTAATATACCCCATGCCTTGACAGCTCAGACTTTGAGATCATTAGTTATTTTTTTTATATATTTTTGCACCTTTGCTTACTCTATTGACTTATCAAGGACAAGGGAAAACAGTGATTTAACTCAGGATATTTTGCCAAAATGAAAATGGGGACTAGAGACTTGGGGAGGGAGCTCGGGAGCTCAGTGGATAAAGTACTTGCTACACGGGTGTGAGGACAGTCATTTAAAAATCTCTCTCTCTCTCTCCTCGCTCACTCGCTGTGTATGCGCGTGTGTGCGTGCGTGTGTGCGTGCGTGTGTGCGTGCGTGTGTGCGTGTGCGTGTGCGTGTGTGTGTGTGTGTGTGTGTGTGTGTTTTGTATGTTTTTGTAATCCCAGCACTGGAGATGGGTGAAAGAGAACAAGAGGATGTAAACTGTTGAATTCCAGATTCAGGGAGAGATTCTGTATCAAAAATTAATGTGGAGATCAATTGAGTAAGAAATCTGACATTAACCTGTGTCCTCCACAGGCACACAGGCAGGCACACCCGAAGGGGCCCTGTCCCATCAGCTGCCTCCTCCTCATAGTTTTCAGTTTATTAACTTAACCACATGTGTAGAGCACATGGCCAGTGGCATGAACATGACCCAATTTACATGCCCAATGACTCTACGCCTGTGTTCGTATGGCTCTTTTCCTGTCCCAATATGGCTTGAATTTATAAAGGATTTTTCATAACAGCTACGTCTGTCAGCAAACCTATTGCAAAACAAACAAAAACAAAAAACAAAAAACCCCTACCTATTCTCTTAATATTGATTTGTATGAATTCTTTCTAATTAATATTAACACTTTATCTCACGTGTTGCTTACAAACATCTTTCTTTACCCAGGAAGTATCTTTTCAGTTTTCCCGTTGTTTTATTTGCCACTTGGAAGCTTCCTGGTGTGATATGGTCTTATCTTTCATTTTTAAAAAAAATGTTTGAGTCTGAATTTTTGACATAATACCAAAAGAATCATTGTCAAAGCCAATGAACTATTTCCTATCCTTTCATCTTAACATTTAATTGTTATTTTTATGTATCTAGGTGTTTTGCCTACATATCTGTCTGTGACCATGGGCATACAGTGCTGGAAGAGGCCAGAAGATCATTAGATCTCCTGGAACTAGAGTTGCAGGTGGTTGTGAGCTGCTGTATAAGTCCTGGGAGTTGAACCCGGGTCCTCTGGAAGAACACCCAGTACTCTTCACCACTGAGCCATCTCTCCAGCCATCTCCCACCTTTCTTTTAGGCATCTTATGGTTTCAGGACATTTTACTCATTTTAAATTTGTTTTTTTGTATAACATGTAATAAAGATTAAATTTCACTTTTTTAATGTCATATATAATTTCCCTAGCACAATTTATTTAAGAAATTATCCTTTACCCATTTACTTTTGGAAACGTCATTGAAGATAATTTGACCATATATGCCCTATGTTTGTTTCCTATTTTACTGTTTAATTTATGATAGCTTTGTAAGACAATTTTAAATGTAACATTGCTTTCTGTTTTGATCTTACTTTTCCTTTTTCTTCCTCAGAATTATTTTGTATATTTGGTTCCATATTAATTTTGGAATTTAAAATTTTCTGTAACAAATGCCACTGAAAATTTGATTAGCATTGCAATGAGTCTATATTTTTTGAATAAGAAAAAATTAAAAATATTGCTCTTTTGTTCATAAGCATGAGGTATCTTTCCATTTGTGTGACCATTAATGTTTTCATGTATGCTTCCTAGTTTTCAGTACACACATCTTTCATTTTTTTTCAGTTAAATTCATTCATAAATATCTTAAATTATTCATAACTAGTTCTATAATTCAATAATAAATGAAAATTTTAATTTTTTTAATTATATTGTTTTAGTTAGAGTTACTGTTGCTGTGAGGAGACAACACAAAAGAAAGCTTTTTTTTTTTTATAGTTTTAGAGGGTTAGTCCATGATCATCATGGCAGGAAGCAGACAGACATGGCACTGATGAAGTAGCTGAGAACTTTACATCCTGATGCACAAGGAGAGGCAGCAAGAGAAAGAGACTCGGCCTAGTGTGAGCATTTGAAACCTCAAAGCTACTGACACACCTCCTCCAAAAAAGCCACACCTCCTAATCCTTCCCAAACAGTTCCACTATCTGGGGGCCAAGCACTTAAATATATGAGCCTATGAGGAACATTTTCATTTAACCCACCACAGTTATTTATAAAAATATCATGAATTTTATTTGTTAATTTAATATTATTTTCTACATACAGAATTATATCACCTGCAAATAAAGATTATTTTACTTTTTCTTCTCAAATGTGTGGACATTTTATCTCTCACATGTTATATAATTGTCCGTATTACTTTTAGTGCTGAATAGGAGAGACATAAAGGATGTATTTGTCTTAGGCCAGATATTGAAAGAAACTTTGTTTCTCTCCAATGACTGTGATGCTACCTGTAGAATTTCCTTTGACATCTAAATTGCTCAAGATGCTATTTGTCAAGAAAAAAAGTGTTGAAACTTCTTGATTTTCTGAATCAGTTGATATGATTATAGTTTTATCTTTTCGCTGTTAACCTGTAACACAAGAGTTGACTTATGTGCTTTAAACCAGTATACCAAGCAAGAATCCTATGCATTTTTTTTAATATTTGAGATTATAATATAATTATAACATTCATCCCTTACTTTTTCTTCTTCCAAATGCTCCCATATTCTGATCTCAAACTCTCCCTCAAATTCTTGGCCTCTTTTTTTCATTAATTGTTATTTTATGCATATATTATATTACATACAATAACATTGTATTATATATACCTAAATATAAACTGTTCAGCCCATATGTTACCTTTATATATATTTTCAGAGATGACCTTTGGCACTAGACAACTGATTGGTGTGCTCTTCCCTGGGGGAAATCACCTCACCCACTCCTGGCTTTCCTCAGTTGCCTATAGTTATTTGTGTAGAACTGAGGCCTTGTGGGCTTTCCCCAGTCCAGTTTGCTACAAGGAATCAAATTATAAACTCTTCACCTACAAACAATAATGTCCATGATATATATATAATTTTGTATGTGCCCGGGCGGCGGTAGCACACGCCTTTAATCCCAGCACTCAGGAGCCAGAACCAGGTGGATCTCTGTGAGTTTGAGGCCAGCCTGGGCTACAGACTAAAATCCAGGAAAGGAACCAAAACTACATGGAGAAACCCTGTCTTAACAAAACCAAAAAAAAAAAATTGTATGTAAATATACATACAGAGATTTATGAACTTTTCTCATCTGGGCTGCTAGTGTTCCCTGGAAGAGCCAAAGACCACCAAACAAACAACCCGATACCAGACACGAGAAGCCCTCCTTTTAGTTGTTGTCCAGGGTAGTCAAGAGACTCCTGAAACATATAGCCCACTGCTGCTTCCCTTGGTTACCCCAGCCTGAAGAGGTGCAAGGGTGTCCCTATTGCTGAAGACACTATGCATTTCTGAAACAGTTCCCAGGGACCCCTGAGCTGGAACTGACCCGAATGTCCCCTCCCTGAGGACTAGCTTTCATGGTACCTCTTAAATTTGAGGCATCAGTTTTTCTATCATTGCATTCTTTTTACTAACCTTTATCTTATGCTCGTCTTAGATATTGGCCTCTTGTTTCCTTTTGTAGATTTTTTTTCTAACTGTAGCATATTATTGACAGGGCCTTTTAAAACAATGGTCATATTAGGTATGCTTCACCATTAGACTATAAATTTGTTATGGGGTATTTGTACACTGTGTGAAGCTGTATTGCTGTGATTAGTGCAATAAAAAACTGAATGGCCAATGGCTAAGCAGGATGTATAGGACTTCCAGGGAGAGAGAGAATGCTGAGAAGAAGAAAGGAGAAGTCACCAATCAGAAACAGGGGAAGCAGGATGGACAGAATGGAAATGAGGTACCAAGCCTCATGGAAGAACATAGTTTGTTTGTTTTTTTTTTAAAAAAATGGGTTAATTTAAGTTATAATAACTAGTTAGGAACAAGTCTAAGTAAGGCTGAGCTTTTTTATAATTAATAGTAAGTGTCTGTGTTATTATTTATGGGCTTGCAGTCCTGATGAGAAAGTACTACTGCATATGGCACCCAATGTGGGGCTTGAATATTCAAATATACGGCCTGAGAAAGCTAAGAAAATTTCTGAACAAGGAGTTGAATGTGGCTTCCTAGTCCCACAGTGTCTCAGGTGTGGTTACCAGCCTTGAGCCAGCCACCAGCACAGAACTACACAATGAAAGGACTGGCCCTTTAAGGTTTGACTCACATGGTCAAAGAACATTGCAGATGCACAAGAAGCCGGGTCCAGACACAGGAAACTTCTAAAAAGATACAGTATTCCTAAAAAGGTACTTAGGTGCTGAAGAAAGGAAAGAAAACATAAACAGTCATAGAAAAAAATAGTTTAAAAATAATAAGTCTTTAAAGAAAGAGTAAAGCAATATTTTTTAAAAAGCCATGTAAGAATGGAAATACTGGGCTGTTGGATCATGTGTGTTGAATTATTGATGCTGAATTTTTTGAATGCTGATGAGTGAACAGCAGCTGCTGAGAGACATTGGATTGTGGAAGGGACTGCTGAATTAAACCAGTCTATATATTTCAGGTATGTCTTGGCTTCAAAATGGAAGTTGGGAAATACATTGCATTGGTGGAGTGGTTGTGCTATTGTATCACAGGAAACCAAAAGCTATGGATTCTTTCCAAATTAATCAAGATTTGGTTGGGGGAGACCTCCTGAGGATCTTGGCTTCAGACATGAGTGAAGAAGCCTGGAAAGACTACAAGACAGGTGATGTGTATGCTGATCTCTCTGCATGGGAATGGCTCTGAGACTGGATGAGACACAATTCTTGTTGGTTACAGAATTCTCATGACTTATTATTACATGTTATCCTTTTATATTGCATGGATAGATATATATTACAGTCTGGATATGCAATCCAAATGGACTTATGATGTCTTTTACCTATTCAAACATAGAACAAAAAATCAACTTTAGCCGACTTGTATAAACCACACATGCCATACTTGTGTTAATGCAGATATATATGTTACCTTAGAAAGTTTGTGTGTTTTCAGTAAAAAAGGACCAGACACTAATAACAACAAGTAGCCCAGTTGATCCAGCCTCTCATAATGCCCCTGGTATAGTTTCCTCAAAATTTTACACTCAGAACAACTTCAAAACTGCTAGCTGAGATGGTCCAATCTCACAGACTACTCCAGCCAAGACTTCAGATAAGTTCTATGCTTTCCTATCACACAGAGACTAAACAAAAAAAGTAGTACAGCTAACTATCCGAGGATTTGATCATTATCCCAATTTCTACAGGGCACCCTAAAAATGCTTTTGCCCCAAGACAAGAGGAAGCAGTCTAGAGAACACAATACCCACATTCCTGAGAGGTGGAATGGGTAGTTTTTGGTTGTTTGGTGGGTTATAAATGTTTGTCATCATTCAGGGGGGTTGGTTACAAGTTGTTGTTAGTCATGGTCAGGGGAAAAACCCGAACAATGAAGATTAGATTCAGGAATCTCTTTCTGAAGGGAAAAAGGGGAGATATAATAAGGAAATGATAGGATAAAGGAGTGGATTGTTGAGTCTACTTTTAAACTAAAAAACAACTACTAGTCTCAAATATTTTACACTGGTATGGATTTTTGTATATTGATACAAATTTAAGGTTATTTTTGTTATACTGTATGTATGTTTCTACTCTTGTTTAAGGTATTGTACCTATGCAGTTCATTTAACAATGTAATGCATATTTCTAGTCCTTGAAAGTTATTATTATAAATTATCTATGATAATTAAAAAGTACAAGTTAGTAGTTAGTCATCTTTAACAATAAAACTTATAGTCATGTGAGGTATGTTTTCAAGGTCAAACAGAGATACATTTTGGATAGATAGGTGGTCTTCAAACACTTCAGAGACCTTCAAACACTTCAGAATATGGCATGTAAAATGTTTTAATGACAGAAGGCTTTACATGACAATGAGACACATTTTTCCTGGTAGCACCAATTTACTTCATAAAAGGGAGATGGGCATCAAAGAATCTCCATATGGAGTTTGCTTTCTTTATGGCAAAATTAGCTCCTGGACAAAGAAACTGCCCTTGCCTCAACTGCTGAAAATATGCTGCCCAAATTGGGCAAGCAGGACACAAAAGAAGGTGACTGCCAAACTACTAAGACAAGGTAGAACAATCCCTCAAAATTCCTGCTTCACAGAAAATTCTGTCAGATATTCTAGGCCTGTAGGCCAAAGATGGATGCCCCAATGTGACAGAGAAATGTTGGGTGACTGTCCAGACAGCCAACTGTTTCTGTCATTTCTATAATTTTGGTAGTTGTTTGCTCTGCACTCCCTGTTTACTTGGAAAGTACATTATATCCTTCTCAGGTCTCTGATGTATTTGAAGACCAGATAATTAGCATCATATTTTTTCCTTGTTACCAAATACAAAAAAAAAAAACTTATAAAAGTTTACAGATTGAGAGACATAAAAGCTTAAGCTGTTTATCTAAAAAGATGTTTTAAGGTCTAAAAATACATTTTTAAGGATGGTAATAAAAGTAATGATAGAAAATGGTTTAGGTATGAAACTTTAAGCTCATCAAGATAGGATAGATAATAAAGTAATTTCTCGATCTCTGCCAAATGCAAATGGACTGGACATTATAAATATAATTCTTATTTGATAATTTTTCTTATTGCATATAGTTTTACTGTATGATAGTTAAAACATTTCCTTTTTATTTAGACAAAAAGGGAGAAATATGTGAAAATGTATTTCTGTGATTAGTGTAAATAAAAAGCTGAATGGCCAATAGCTAGGCAGAAGGTATAGGTGAGACTTCCAGGCAGAGAGAGAGAGAAAGAATGCTTGGGGAAAAAAAAAGAAAGGTGGAGTCACTAGCCAGATGCAGAAGAAGCAAGATGGGCAGTATGGAGATGAGATGACAAGCCTCATGGAAGAATGTAGATTCAAAAATGTGGGTTAATTTAAGTTATAAGAACTAGTTAGGAACAAGCCTAAGCTAAGGCCAAGTTTTATAACTAATATTAAGTCTCTATTTGAAGGCTGGTGGTCCTAAGGAGAAAGTACTAATATATAAACAGATCAGAAATAAATATTTTAACCTACAAGAAAACAACTGTGAAGCATACCTGCCTGCTCTTGGTCATGAAAGCCAACCCTAAAGCTCACTGCCTGGTCAGGGGGCATTATAAGAACTGCATTCAACCCTCCAGAGTTCTAGAATGCCAATGCTTGCATTGCAGCAGGCATTTTTAATTTTTTGTTTCTATTTGGTGTGAAAAAGGCTGTTTCTGTATGTCAGAATATCTTAAAGGTACTATATCCATTTTGTTTTGTTTAAGTTTTCTCAGATCCTATGGAAATTTGAGGCCCACTTTGGGCACCAAAATGTAGTAGGTTGTTATTTTACTTTTTTGGCTCTTTGCTCTTTGTTGGGCCTGCCACCCAACTCCCAAATAAATAATATACTTGGGGATTTATTATTTCTTATGAATGCCTGGCCTTAGCTTGGCTTATTTTTTGCCTGTCAGCAGAGTTTTCCCATCCCAGGAGCCACTTTCAAATTACCACACATTAATTGTAAATGCTCAGCCAGTACCTCAGGCTTATTACTAACTAGGTCTTACATTTTAAGTTAGCCCATATTCCTTACTTATGCTCTGCCACTTGCCAGTACCTTTCTTAGCATGGCATGTTCATCTTTTGCTTCCTCTGCATCTAGCTGGTGACTCCTCTGACTCTGCCCTCCTTCTTCCCAGAGTCCTCTGTGTCTGGCTGTCCCACCTATAATTCCTGCCTGGCTACCAGCTTGTTATCTTTTTATTAACCACTGAAAGTAATATATAGTAACAGTGTATAGGATTATTCCACAGCATTTCCCCTTTTTGTCTAATTAAAAAGTTACTAAGTAAGAATATCCAGTCCATTTGTATTTGATCAAATTAGAGAAAATATTTTTTTATCTATCTTATCTTTTTGAGTCTAAATTTTTATAACTAATTTGTTTTCTATCATAACTAAAGAAAAGTATAAGTTTAACTATTTAATCTTTAACTCCATCAAAGACCCCAGAAAGATGAAATGTTACCTAATGACAGGGCATCTAACTGCCTGGACAGTCATCCAAAGTTCCTTTGTAACATTGGGGCATCCAAGTTTGGTCTATAAGCCTAGCATATCTGACAGACTTTCCTGTGAAGCAGGGAATTTTGAAGGACTGTCCTACCCTGTCTTGGCAAAGTTTGGCAGTCACCTTTCTTGCATCCTGCTGGTCCAGTTTGGACAGTAAATGTCAGCAATTGAGGCAAGGACACTTTCTTTGCCCACATGGCTAGGTTTTGCCATAAAGTAAATAAATTCCATATGGAGTTTCTTCCATGCCCATCATCTTCTCTGAAGTAATGGATGCTGCTAGAAGCAGACATGTCTCACTGTTGAGAAAAGTCTAAGTTATTAAAACATTCTAAAGACCATATTCTATAGGTCTTTAAAGTGTTTGAAGACCATCTATACATCTCTGGATACCTAGAAAATCTAACTAACATGACTATAAGTTTGCTATTGAAGATGACTATTAATCTGTATTTCTTAATTATATATTACATTTTTAAATGAGCTGCATAAACATAATACCCTAAACAAGAGTAAAAATATACATACAATATAACAAAATAAACTTTAAATTTATAGCAATAAATCAAAATCCATACCAATGTAAAATATTTAAGATTAATAGTTGTTTTTTGGATTAAAGTAGATTCAATAATCTACCCTTTTATCCCATCATTTCTATATCCCCCCTTTTCTTTTTAGAATGAGATTCCTGAATCTAATCTCCTTTGTTTAGTTTTTTTCTTGACCATTACCAATAACAACTTGTAAGCAAACTCCCCCCCCCCCCCCCTCCCCACCTTTAAATGATAGTAAACATCTATAACTCATTTTTGGGGGATGTGGGTGTAGCTCTCTAGACTGCTTCCAGCTGATTGAGGGCACTGACATCTTTGGGGAAATCTTGAGAATATTAGGATAATTGTTAGGTCTTGGCTGGAGTATTCTGTGAGGCTGGATCATCTCAGTCAGCAGCCTTGAAGCTGTTTTGGATGCTGGATCACCTGGGTCATCCATTTTCATTGGTATCCGGTCTTCTTGCTCTGAAAATACATGAACTTTTAAAGGTAACATACATATCTGCATTAATACAAGTATAGACTGTGTATTGTACATAAGTCAGCCAAAGATGACTTTTTGTTATGTGTTTGAGCAGGTAAAATATACATCATGTGTCTTGTAGTTCTTCGGGGTTTATTTCTTTATGTTTGTAGCCAGGATTTTCAGGGAGTCTTCCTCAATCAAACCTGATTTTTCTTAACCCAGAATGAATCCATAGCCTCTCATTTCCTGTGGAAATAAAAGCTTAACCTCTCCCCCAAAGTAACATATCTTTTAACTCATATTTTGAAGTCAAGATATTTTTAAAATACATAGATTGGTTGAATCTAGCAGTTTTTATAATCCAGTGTCTCTCAGCAGGCAAAAAAAAAAAAAAAAAGACAAAAAAATAAAATACTATAGGACCCAAACTCTCTGTATAATTCCCATTTTTACATGGCTTATTATATTTTTATTACTCTATTTTTAAGGACTTTTTTCTACCCTTTTTTCCTTTCTCTCCCAAGCCTATGTATATTTTTAAACACACAGTAACCTGTTTAGAGGGCTTTTACCCCCTTAAACTCTCTTCACATCTGTAACCTTTTCTGTCTGCATGAGCAAAAACCCTAAACTCACCATGCAGCATGCTGGCAGAGCTCTCAAGCCTACAGGCAGTGGCTGGGAGATGCCTCTCTGTATTGTGGCCCGTGAGAAAGACTGCCAGAACCACCACACCACTTAACTCATGGTGGTTGGCAGCCGGCTCCATCTTGCAGGCAGCTGTTGGCATGAGACTGTGAGACTCCTTGTTCTTGCTCCTTCTTCTGATCATCTTGCTTCTCTCTTTTTCTCCTTCTATTTTTTTCTCTCTGCCTGCCAGACCCACCTAGCCTTTCTCCTGCCTCGCTATTGGCTGTTCAGCTCTTTATTAAAGCAATCAGCTGTTTTAGACAGGCAAAGTAACATAGCTTCACAGTTAAACAAATGTAACTTAACATAAACGAATGCAACACATCTTTGCATCATTAAACAAATATCCCACAGCATAAACTAAGGTAGCACATCTTACAATAATATTCCACAACAAACAGTCTTAAGACAGCATGTGTTTTGAATCCTCATACGGAACTAGAAAGTTTAATCCTTCAGTTGGTTTCACAACTTACTGCCTACCAACTTCCCAGCTTCACTCTAACATTCTATGCTTGTGGATATTTGGTTTCCACTTTGCTTCATTCAGTTTCTGGTCTATTTGCATTAACTCATTGAATGCTTTTCTGGATTATTACATTACTTATTATATGACTGGGGGAGGCGGGAGCCAGGCTTGCCTTTCATCTCAGAGCTGCTGGGTTGAACTTTCTAAACATGAAGCTGATTCTCCTCTTCCCTGTTGTTGCTTTGCTCGTCAGAATCATGACAGGAAGCCACCACTGCACGTGGAGAACTGAGAACTGTAAAATGAAAGCTTCCCTTAGGGGCTCGGAGCAAGATTAAAGCAATGCAAAAGCTCCCAGGACTATTAAGAGGAAAACTATACTACCGTTAGTCTTCTTAGGAAAGAATGGAGAAGCTGGCCTTGGTGGTACATGCTCTCAATCCCACCATTGAAGGGGCTGAGGAAGAGGATATGAGAATTATAACCAATGAACCTAGACTACATAGCAAGAACCTTTCTCAAAAACCACAACCAAACGAGCAAACCAAAAGGAGGTAAGAAGAAGCCTTTACCAAGATCTGACATAGAAGTGGACAACAGGAAATGGCCATCAAATGAGACTGTGATCTTCAGAAGATGAATAGCCATTGTTGTGCCCCATTGACACAGGGCAGGGGGCCAGAGACAGAGTATTAAATGGGAATGGTTTATTGAGACAAAGTTCTTATCAGAAATCTGGAAGAGATTAAGGAGAGCAGAAAGAGGAAAAGAGTGGAATTGGATAAGAATGACTTCAGTAGAGTCTTGGGGTGCTAAATCTAACTCCATATAAAACTTTAGAGCACAGGTGGTACACAAAACTTTCTATTCACAGAAGAGAGACTAGTGCTGCCATATGGCTACAGGGTAGCCCTTAGGGGAAGAAGGAATATAAGTTCTCAAGCATCTCTGGTGAAATACTTTCATATTCTGAGAGCAATCTTACAAAGAAAGGGACCAATATAAGCAACTGTCAAACAAAATGCACCAACAAAAGGCTGGCTGCACCATCCAGCTATGGATATTGAAGGGGTCCCAAGAACTTCTGCTATGTTGACAATTTCTAGTTCTCAGATGCATTTGCTTCGGGAATTAAGATTTTCCCATTTGGCCTCTGCTTCTTTACAATAGGGTTGGTCTCAGTTCCTGGAGACGCTTGTAAGAGAGGCATTAGCAGGAAAAAATTATAGCTTTCTCTGCTGCAATTAGTCTCAGGCCTGCAAATGATACTCATCTTCTCTTTTACCCACAATTCTTGATTCCTCCTACCTGCAGATGGTCCAGATGGCTTGTCTGGAGCGGTAACTCAGATCTTTATTTCCAAGAAGCTTATTTCCTAGTTACTGTGTTTGTCCCAGACAATGATTACTATACTTTTTAATTTATAATTAAAGTCGGGCAGTACCAAGACATACCTGCGGTTTACCCAAAAACCAAATATATTCTTCCAGACCCCTATTAAGTAACAGCACTGGGTTGTCTTAGATAATCTGGCTAAATAACAATGTTCATATTAAAATATGTCAGTATAACCCAAACTGCCATTTTGAGAATTCTTTTCTGCTGGCCAGTCTATTGAAGAGCTTAAAGTGTCAGGAATCAATCATGCTTTTATATTTAGCAAAACTCTTGGTGTGTCTCTGTTTGCATCTCTGTTTCCATGATAAAACGTTGACTAAAACCAACCACTTGCGGAGGAAAGGGTTGTTTGTCTTACCTTTCCTTATTGCACTCCATCATTGAGGGCAGAAAGTGGAGCTGAAGCAGAGGCAGGACATAGAGGAAAAGCTGCTTGCAGGCTTGCTTTTCATGCCTTCTCAGCTTTCTTTCACATACAACCGAAGACCACCTGCACAGAGGCAGGACTTCCCACAACAGCCATTAATTGAGAAAATGCTTTATAGACATATCCAAAGGCCAGTCTGATGGACCGAGGTTCCCTCTTCCCAGATCACTCTAGTTTGTGCCAAGTTGTCAAATCCTAACCATAGTCCCTAAACCAAACTACCCTTCCCAGAGAACTCTCCCTGGATGCACAGGATCAAAGCTGAGGAGGAAAGAGTACCAAATTTCAACAACAAGCCCTGAGGTGGTGTTGAACCATAGATACTGTTTCTTCCATTTTTTCATTTCTTAATTGGCAAATCTATCTGTTGTGGAACCAGCACCATATAACAGACCTTGGTGTCTTAGGATTTCTATTACTGTGAAGAAACACCATGAACACAACAAGTCATATAAAGGAAGACATTTAATTGAGATGGCTGCTTAAAGTTCCTGAGGTTTAGTCCATTATTGTGGTGGAGAGCATGGTGGCTGGGAGTATGCCGGTAGGCAGGCAGGCTGATGTGGTGCTAGAGAATTCTACGCCTTGATCCAAAGGCAACAGGAAGTGAACTGAGACCCTGGGTGTAGCTTGAGCATATATGAGACCTCAAAGCCCCCTCCCCACATTGATACACTTCCTCCAACAAGGCCATACCTCCTAATAGTGTCACTCCCTTTGGGGGCCATTTCCCTTCAAACCATCACACTTGATTTAGGGTCAATGTCCTGCTTCCTAAGGGATAGCACCCTCATTTCATACTTCTCTCTCTAAATTAAAACTGCACACTACCTTTAAGAGAAGACAACTATTCTCATCATAGTAGACCAGGAATCAGGCAGTGATGCTAGGCTCCTGCCAGGTTAGAACCTTCAAAAGCTTTCCATTAGTGTTATACTTC
The DNA here is from genome assembly GCA_902168405.1 of Peromyscus aztecus. Classification (NCBI taxonomy): domain Eukaryota; kingdom Metazoa; phylum Chordata; class Mammalia; order Rodentia; family Cricetidae; genus Peromyscus; species Peromyscus aztecus. The sequence goes on along the minus strand of CABHPQ010173237.1, from coordinate 15,560 downwards.
CACCACCCAGGGCTGTATCCCCTAAGGTTCTACAGCTTCCCAAAGTAGTTTCACCTGTGGGAATCAAACACTCAAACACAAGCTCACGGAGACCATTTCAGATTCATCCTGTAGCACTGTCTAATTAGGATCTCAGATTATCAAATATAAAAATGCAGAATCAAGAATTCATCATTCTTGACTAAGTTGGCTGCCCTCTTGTCCTAAGTCAAAGTTAGATAGAAACAGGAAGCTCTGGGACACTGTTGCCTAGCAGAGTGACAGGAGATCATTATTATGTACTGTTCTTAAAACTAGAGGAAGGATTGGAAAGTTTCCACTACAAAAAAATCATCAACATTTGAGTAAACCCGTTAAGATAGATTTAGACATTATCAATGCAAGCATGTATTGAGTATTACATGTTATCTCATCAATCTGCATATATTTTATGTCAGCCAACACCTGGACACCATTCTGATTATCATGATATAATCTCACATTAGCTTGTTCAGGATGGGAAACTTCTCTTTCTGCATACCACTGATGCATACAGTATCTACATATGACTTGGTAGCTCTGTTTTGTTATCATATCTGCTGACAAGATATCAGGGCTTGCATTCGTGTAACTCATATACTAAGCAGTGTAATAGCCTCACATCCTAAGAGCAGTGATACTGCCATTTGGTTGTGCCAAAGAGCAACACTAACACTCTTCCATTAAGTGAAAAGACGGTGGTTCTTTCTGAGGAAATAAAAATCACATGCCTGTGGGAGTCTAGTTCCCACCTTTTGAAGGGTTCTTAGGTAGAGAGAGAGGAATGAGGAATATGATATAGAAAGAGAGACCTAGATGATGAGAAGAAAGACAGAAACACAGGATAGCCTCGGGAGGGCCTGGATCAAAATACAACAGCCTCAAAGTTTATTGAAAAGGGCTTTTTATAACATGCCAAGAGGAGAGGCAAAAGACTTCCCCCTGGCAAGATCAAAGCACACCATATAGCCAAGTGTAGAGCCTTCCAAACACCCGGTAAACATGCCCATTACCAAATCATCCCATCATGCAGCCCTGCTGGGTAAAGCAAGCCCAGATTCTCTGACCCTGAGTAATTTGGGCCTCCACACATGCCTTGGCTGGAAGAATGTAATTAGAACAAATCTGTCCCCGAATTTGTAAAGAAAGAAAAACATCCTTACTGTGTTTGCTATCATACCTGAAACTATAAAGATTAAATTAAATTAAATTATGGTGCTTGATAAATTCTTGGACAGCCTAAATAGGCTTTAAATTTGTACATAATGTGTACATTATATGTACTTCTGTATGCTAGAGAGAATTATATATTTATTTTGAACCATTTGTTTCTCATTAAAAATGAGTGACCCTGGCCAAAACTATATCCACTCTGGATGTCCCATCACCACTGTTTAACAGGACTGGCTTTGGACGGGGCTATATTGCTACAGCAGTTCATTTTGGACTCACACCAACATACTGAGATGAACAATTTATGGACAGAGGCAAGATGCTTTTTTCTTCCTCTATTAGCTCTTCCTCTACTAGAACTTCAAAAGAGTAAAGCCTGAGCTGAATGGCATCTTGTGAGACCTTGCAAGGAAGATGGGACTCGGAGACACTTGTAATGCAGTTTTCCTGATCCTGCTGGAGCTGCTCAATGGTGATGTAAAGTGTGTCCCTTTGTTTTGTGATGGCCATGGCAGGCTACTGAGTTTACGATTCAGTGTATAAGCTTGTCCCCAGGTCAAGGTAAGCAGCTTTCTTCATGCTTGCTTGGTGTCTCTTGTTTACTTTCCATGGCTAGAATCTGTCTCGCTCCCATGTCTTGAGCATTCTCCAATGCACATGGATGCTTCCAATGGCATGGATGCTTCCAACCTTTTCTGATGGGGCCTGCCCGAAATTCTACAGGGCAAGACTTGTGCCGCTAGAGGATGTGTGAGGTAACATGAGCCACATGGTGGACAGTGCGTACTCCACATATGTAGCCTGACACACCCTTCCTTGCTCTGGCCCCTACTGAATTGTGGAAGCTTTCTGCATCACTTGCTAAATACTTCAGTCCTGTATTCCCACATGTAGTATTTGCTGCAATTTACTTCCATTTTAATGGTTTGAGGTACAAAATGCAATAGCTTTATGCTTTACTTTACCCTGTGTGACCAAGACCACCCACAAGCATCATGGCTGTCACAAGACACCAAATCTATGCGATGCTTCTCTCCTGTCCTTTGATGCACACATGTCTTATCCTGACATCCAGTTTTACTTGTGAGCTGTAAATTAAGCTTCTTTGAAGTTCTGCTAGTCTCACAATTAAGTTTAGATGGGGCTGCTCACCAGCTGATATGATCTCTGTGTGCGCTGATAACAATCACTTCAAAGGGTGTCTGGGAGACCTTTGAGCACCCCAGTTTTCAATGGATAATTAGGTGTTTTCTCTGGGGAATGTACCAAAAGTTCCTCTCCAATAGCTACTCAGTTCCACATTCCTTAATTTTACTCCTCCTCCTCAATGCCACGACAAAAGCTATCACCTCTTCGTTGCCATAGTATTGGTACTGCTAAACCAGGAAAATAGCTATTAGCATTCCTTATCTCAGGGATGGGGGTCTTAACTGCCACACAGCTGGGACATCACTGAACGCATACTTAGAATTTCAGCATCTGTTCCATAGTGCATTTCTGACAACTATCCTAAATTGAGTTGTTTTAGAACAAAAGTCCAAAGGCAGGTTATCTTATGCAATGTAATTAGGCTATCCAAATAAGCCTTTACAGGGGAAATGGAAACAAGACAGAACAAAGCATGAGGCGAGACAAAGGTGAGGTTAGAAGAAAATTCAGTGCTAGTGTGAGGCTGTGAAAGTCCTGTGGGGTCAACTGTCCTGGGGTCACACTGCCTGCACACAAAGGCTGCCCTGTTACTGGTCTGCAGTTTCCCCGGTGCAGACTGTCTTGTTTAGAACACAGAACAGTTCGGAATCTCTCAGTATTGAGGGATTTGTTTGTTTGTTTTCTTAGCAGCCAACATCTGTAGAATCTAGGGAATGGTATACCAAACTTACAAAAGAAGGATGGGTGGAGTGCTCCCTTGGTGAGCGGTTCTCCTACTCTAATGAATGCCATGACCAAAAGCAACTTAGGGAAGAAAGCGCCTATTTTATGTTATAATTCCAGAAGTCGGAGCAGACTCTGGAGGCAGACACTGGCGCACATACCATGGAGGAGTGATGCTTACTGGCTCGCTTTTCACGCTTGCTCAAACTGCTTTCTTTTTTGTTTGTTTGTTTGTTTCAATTTCTATTTATTCTTCTCTCATACAATATATCTGGACCATAGCTTCCCCTCCCTCCACGCCTCCCAGTTCCCCCCACTTCCCCTCTTCCCCAGATCCACTCCCTGCCCTGTCTCCCCCCACTCCACCCCAGAAAAGAGCAGACCTGGACATCAACTAAACACCGCACAAGGTAAGTTAAGACCAAGCACAATCCCTTACATCAAGGCTGAACTAGGCAACCCAGTAGAAGGAAAAGGGTCCCAAGAGCAGGCAAAAGAGTCAGAGACGTCCCAACTCCCACTGTTAGGAGTTCCCCCCAAACACCAAGATAACAACCATAACGTAAATACAGAGGACCTAGGGCAGGCTCATACAGGCTCCTCGATTCCACCTGCCCAGGAGTGGCACTGCTCCCCTACAACTGACTGGACCCAACCACGTCAATCATTAGTCTACAAAATTTACTACTACTACTACTACTACTACTACTACTACTACACACACACACACACACACACACACACACACACACACACGCTCGCCCAGGTGTCCTACTTGTCACTTTCGGTCTTATTTCCTTGAAACATGGTCACTCAATGAATCTGTAGTGAGAATGTTGTGCTGGTTTGTTTTATGTCAACTTGGCACAAGCTGACATCCCTCAAGAAGAGGGAGCCTCAACTGAGAAGATGCCTCCATGAGATCAGGCTGTAGGCAAGCCTGTATTGCATTTCTTAATTAGAGAGAGGGCCCATCCTGGCACTAGCGGTCCCGGGTTCTTTAAGAAAGCAGGCTGAGCAAGCCATATTGAGCAAGCCAGTAAGCAGCACCTCTCCATGGCCTCTGCAACATCTCCTGCCTCCAGGTTCCTGCCCTACTTGATTGAGTTCCTGTCCTAATATCCTTCAACAATGAGCAGTGCTGTGGACGTGTAAGTCAAACAAACTCTTTCCTCCCTAGGTTGCTTTGGTAGTGGTGTGCCATCACAGCAGTAGAAACCCTAACTAGGACCACTAGCCATCACCAAGCCCCAGGGATCCTCCTGTCTCTGCCCTTCTCCCCAAACTGGGGTGTCAGGTGAATGCCGCCACACTGACTTTTTATGTGAGTTCTAGGGAATTTGAAACCAGGTCCTCATGGTTTAGTAGCAAGTGATCTTACAGGCTGAGCTATCAAATTTATTTCAATAAAACCCCTTATTTACATTTTTTAGAACTTTCATGGTTTTGTTTCAATGTTTCTTTCAGGTGTCTGTAACCTCCACTAGAATATGAACATTTTGTTATTACATTTCTGGTTCCTCACAAACAATGAATCTTTGAAAAATATGAAAAACTGAATAAATGTTAGAATGGATGGATTGGATACATCAGACAGTGAAAAACTAAAGAATCTATGTAAAAAGGAGCTTATTTAACATTCCCAATATCAGAAAATAATTCCAAATTATAAGGAGATTATAACATGAATCTTAGAAGGTCTTATTAAATAAAAAAAAAACTCAGTGCCAGCTATTGGGGTAAATTTTGAAAGATCAGAGAGACAGAACAAGCCACAGCCAAACTCACCTTGCCAACTTCTCAGCCAATCCTGTTTCCTCAAACTGGAAGCCTCTGAGTCCTCATCTGAATGGATCTCAGCTGAACTGCTGCTGAAAGCCTAAAACCTTAAAAGCCTCTAGTTCCTAGTCCTCACACCTTATATACCTTTCTGCTTCCTACCATCACTTCCTGGGATTAAAGATGTGTGTCTTTCCCAAGAAAGACATGAGATCTCAAGTGCTGGGATTAAAGGTATGTGCCACCACTGCCTGGCTCTGTTCTCAGTGTGGCCTTGGACTCACAGAGATCCCTGCCTCCAGAATGCTAGGATTAAAGGTGTGTGTTACCACTGCCTAACCTGTATATAGTTTAATATAGTGGCTGTTCTGTTCTCTGACCCCCAGATAAGTTTATTGGGGTGCACAATATATCAACCACAAGAGATTGCAAGAAAGTGTTCTCAATAAGGCTGTGCAATATGAATGTTGTTCAGTGTTAAGGCTGTACATTATTATACAGAGTATCTGTGGTGGTCTAAATGATAGTGGCCCCCATATTTTATAGGGAGTGGCACTATTTGAAAGGATTTGGACCTGTGGCCTAGCTGGAGAAAGTAAGTCATTGGGGTTAGACTTTGAGAGTGGCTTTCTCTCTTTCTGCTGCCTGCAGATCTGGATGTAGAACTCCCAGCTCCTTCTCCAGCACCATGTCTGCCTGCACACTGCCGTGCTGCCCACCATGTTAATAATGGACTCAGTCTCTGAAACTGTAAGCAAGCCCCTATTAAACACTTTCCTTTATAAGCATTGCCAAGATTATGTTGTCTCTTCACAGCCATAGAACTTTGACAAAGACAGTACCATAGATAAATGACATACCAGTGGCCAGATACAAGCAAATTACATAGACATATACATTTTAATTCTTGTAAGTGACAATGTATCATTGGTGATAAATACAATTATACCCAGAGTTCTTTTGAAGCAAGGATATATACATTAGTGTTAAAATATTTTAAGGTATTCATCATAGCTAATTTGTTAACAAATTTAAAATAGTACAGGCCCAACAATTTTCTTTTGTTTTGGGATTGATTTGGACTATTTATCCTGGGACTTGCTGGGTAGGCCACGCTGGCCTTGAAATCACAGAGATTCCTCTACTTCTGCCTCTTGAGTGCTGGTACTAAATGCATGAGCCACCATACCTGACATAACCCAAAGATTTTTAAGAATATGTTACTCTGAATGAATATCCTTCAGGAAAAATTGAGATCTGAACAATTAAGATCTAGCCCATCTTAGAGTTCCTGGACTAGTGTTTCTTTCATTCAAAAGCCTTCATCTTTCCTAATGTTTTGGAGGGCAAGCCCTTTTCTAGCTCACTCTTTGGGATGCCCTTCAGAGCTATTGCATAACACCCATGCTAGCGTCATGCGCAGGAGGTCTCAGCTGTTGGTGAGCCTCATCAGGTACGAAGGTTTATTTGCTTACGATCTGGTAGTTTTAACAGACTGGTGGCACTTCTGATGACAAGCATATTCTCCTTTAAACCATCCAACTAAAACAAAGCAGGGAAATGAAACACCGTTTAAACATGTTCAGGATTAATAACATTCCAACATAACTGAAAATGTGAGTGTTCCTTCAGTAGTTTGTGTGTGTGTGTGTGTGTGTGTGTGTGTGTGTGTGTGTGTGTGTGCTGAGAATCAGAAGAGAATGCCTCAGGAACCGCTTCCTGCTTTCCACCAAGTGGGTTGTTGAATATGAGCTCTGATCCTTAGTCTTGGCGTATATCACCTGCTTAGCTATCTCTCTGACTCATCTCTTTCACACTTGATCCTTCTAGTGGTGCCATCACCATCACTGGGCCATTTTACTATTTTTACCCAACCTCGTGACTGTGTTCAGCCACAGCATGTCTTGAATCGTCTCTTTTCAGTCTTCTAGGACACAGTGTCTTGTTTTATCTTCAAGAAATATGGAATACTTCACAGTTGCTCAATGCTGTCGTTTTGCAATCTTATCTTTTCTGCTATCTTAAATCAGAAAGAAAATATTTATGAGTTGAGCCACAGGGAACATTTAATCTGGTCTCCTAAGTAGATAAAAATCTTCCAATCTGAGATTCCACAGATGACTAAGTTACCATGCCAGGATGAAGACTCTGTTTTTCTAATAAGATTCTTCCTGCTTGTCCATTTATTGCAAAATTGTCACTTCAAGCACAGGTAATGTCTTTCTCATGCATCCACGATACATAGAACTGAAAGCTTATGGTCCAAGCACATAACACATGGTACATTAAAGATAAGTGATTGACACCTTATTTTTCTTAAACTAATAATTTATATTATTTCACTATTACTAATAAGAATTGTATTATATTAGAAGCACAGTATCTGTAGTATCTGTAATGTATTTACAGAGCTTCTGGGTTTTTTTTTGTTTTTGGTTGTTTTTTTTTTAATGTATATTCTGTCCTAAAGGAAACAACTGTACATTGTAAAATATTGGTTCATTGTAGTAGGCGGAATAATAAACCCCCTGCCTGGAGATGCTCACATCCAAATGCCTCACAACTGGGGAATAAATTATACTACATGGAGAAAGTAAGGAGCTAAGGCTGCAGGTAGAATTAAAGTTTCTCATCAATTATCTCAGGTTTTCTGGGCAAACTCGATGCTATATAACAAGAGCTTTTGTAAGAGAGAGGTACAATGGGGTTCCAGGGGATAGGCTCAATATACAATCTATACCTGTAAGAAAAATTTAAAAAGAACCTGAGGTAGTCTCATGAAAAGCCTTGACTCCAAGCTGCTGAACCAAAGAATGTACAATGCCTCTAGAATCTGACAAGAAAAAAAAAATGTTCTAGAAATAAATACATGGTCCTGTGGACAATTTTAACCAAATGAGATACATTTAGGATTTTCTGAACAAGATTTAAAACAATAAATGTATTATAATACTACTTATTATTTATTTATTATGCATTGCAATATGTATATTGTTTTAAATTATTGAATTAGTGGTTGTTAGCCACAGAAAACTAATGAGCTTTTTTTTGTTATTTTTTTTTTTTTGAGGTGTGCATTTGTTTGTTTGTTTAAGATAGAGTTTCTCTGCATAGCCCTGGCTGTCCTAGAACTTACTTTGTAGACCAGTCTGGTCTTAAATTCACAGAGATATGCCTGCCTCTGCCTCCCAGGTGATAGGATTAAAGGTATGAGCCACCATGCCCAGCTGGTAAGCTTGTATATAGAGATATAAACAGAGAATTTCCAAATACGTGAAGATCCTGCATACACACACACACACACACACACACACACACACAATTTGACCACTGTTTATCACATTGGACAGCACAGTCTGGATCATAATTAAATAATTTTCCCTATAACCTGTCAAAGATTCACTAGGTAATACTGAACTGAATGAGAGACAAGCTCTGCCTGACCTAAGAACTGGAACTGTGTTTAGTAACTCTGTGTTCAGTCAATATTTAATGAGGCTGTCTGGACGTGGTGTAGGCACCGTCAATACGACCCAGCAGCAGAAGACAGCTACCAGTCAGCAGATCATGGTTTGCAGGTGCATTCCTCTGCTCAGTCTTGGCTGCAGTGAGGACAGGTGAGTTCAGCCTGCAAACCATTCTCAACGGAACTGGTCCTGACCCCAGAAGGGGATGTCATCACAGGCGAACAGATGAACAGAAAAGCAGCTTCTTTTCACTCCGATCTAGGGAACTTTTGTAACCACACTGCTCTTGTTATATTTCTCACATTGATTGCTATTCTATTTAGCTTAACCCCAACCTTTTGAAATTTTTAGAGAAATTTTGAAAAAAAAAAAGAAAAAAAAAAAAAAAGCAAAGTGAGGAAGACTGAAACAGTAGCAGATTTTTTAATATTTAAATTTTGTTGGAGAGACAGGATCTCACAGCCCAGGCTGGCCTCAAACTCCCTATGTAGCTGAGAATGACCTTGAACTCTTCACTCTCCTGCCTTTACCTCTCAAGTGCTGGGATTACAGGCATAATCTACAATGTCTGCCAAGAGTTTAGATTTTAACTTGAAGTTTAAAGTACACCTGTACACATTTACCATTAGACAGTGAAGTCCAGCTACTTTTGGTGATTTTTCTGGTGACTGTGGAATTTTAGTCATTTACACCTCATTTGTGACATAACAATGAAACTCCTCTCACTGAAGTCTCTCTCACCTTTACATACTCCCCATCCTCATGGTGATACACTGGTTCAGAGTCTCACGGATTTTAGATACTCCCCGTCCTCATGGTGATACACTGGTTCAGACTCTCACGGATTTCCTGCGCCAATCACAAAAGATACGATGGTAGGGCAGTTAGTATGTGCCAGGCCCTTCACTAAACATGTCATAGGCTCTCCTCACCAACCATCACATGACACAAGTAAGGCTGGAAGGAGCATGGGTAGCTTAATCAAATTAGAGTGGGTCATGCACACCCCCTTTATTTGTCTTTTTAGAATTGTTGTTTAAATATAAGCACCTCATTCCTCCTATTCCCTTCCTTTCCT